>JANSJP010000204.1:0-111849 GCA_024734325.1 Lactarius hatsudake | reverse complement strand
TTGTAGAAGCCGCACACATGGAGGCAGGACGCGGAAGCGTTCTGGCCGTTACAGTTACACGGGCTGGAGAGGTCATGTGACCTTGGCTTCGACAACTTTCAGTCGCTGATTGCTCCTCAGCGACAGAAACCATCCCTTGCATAAATATCAATGGCATCATCTGGCACTCCTTCTTCGGGGCGTCCTGTGCCCCCTGCACCTCCCTCTGGCTCTGGTGGGTCTAGAGGTGGAGGTTCTGCGCCTCCCTCTGGAGGTGGTACTGCGCCCCCTGCGCCTCCCGCTGGTTCCGGTGGCTCTGGCCCCGGTGCGTCCGGTGGAGGTGGCTCGTCCAAGACTCCAGCTGGCGTGTCTGCCACGCGTATCAAAACTGCAGCCACAAGTCACTTTATCGTGCCTCCGGGCACTCGTCTCGAACATTCTCAGGTCAGAACTGGAATGCTTGGAGTGGAATTATGAGCGCTCTTCTAAGCTTTAACGACGTCGACTGCATTCTCTCACACGACACTTGCCCCAATGGAGTGGACGCAGACGACTGGGGCCTTATTCAGAAGAGGTCCATGGCGTATCTGCGCCTCTATTGTGAGGCAGACGTGTATTCGACTGTCGAGTCAGACGCAGACTTCCCTTCCTTCAAGAAGAAGTTCGACCGACTTCGAGACACCTACGGCGGCGTTGGCAGCGTTGCCCTGTACAATCTTTGGATCGAGCTCACGCAGGTCAAACTAGACGAGGGTTCTCCCCTTGCCCCACAATTAGCGAAGCTGAATGAAGCTCGCGTTAAGCTCTCGAACGCAAACATGGGCGTTTCCGACGAGCAATTCTGTCTTATTCTCCTTAATGCCCTACCCGAATCATATGAGGTACTGGCTTCGACTCTACTCGCTACAGGTCCCGTTTCCGCCCTCAAGTACAGCGAGATTCAAGCTCGCATCCTCAACGAGGAGGGTCGGAAAAGTGGTCCCTCGGCTTCCCTCAACGCGGCGCGCGCTGGCAAGAAAAAGGAAACTTTGACATGCCAGTATTGTAACAAAAAAGGGCATCACCAGCGCGATTGCCGCAAGAAGAAAAAGGATGAGGCCAAAAAAGAGGAGGAGGAGAGTAGTAATGCAGACAGCAATACGGACAGCGACTCCGATTCGAACAAGGAGGCGAACGTCCATGTATTACTCTAAATAATTGAAGAGCTTAACATTTATCTATTGGGTGCCATAGTGCACCGTCGGCGAGCGTCGCAGGTGGGATGCGAATGCCGTTTGAGGCAGCGCTCGTTGGGTATGAGCCGGAAGTTTGGGCTACCGGCTGTGGGACACACATACCCACTCTGAGATCGTTCTGGGATGTAAACGTCGACGGGAGGATTATATTCAGTTCCTGCGGGGTGTCGAGCCACGCCCTGCACCCGCGTCTCCTGCGCCTTTCCGCGCGCAAGCCCCCATTATTCAGAGTCCAGCACGCGCTGCGCCTAACCCGGCAGCCGCGGCGTCACCTGTGTTAACTGCACACATTCCTTCATTGGTTTCCTGCTCGGACGGTGAAGTGAATGAAATAAATATATTGCGTCCTTACTACAAGCTAAGTCGGATCGACTCTGATCGACCGTCTGGGCGACCGGGATTATCACCCCCTTACCACCTCAACTCCTCTCCCCTCTACACCTGAGCGACTGGTTGCCGCGCTCCGCACACCGCCGCGACGTCGTAGTATGCCGTGCATCGTAGTCTGAAATCCGTCGTAGTCGCCTGACCTGCCGGAAAGGTGCGCCGATCGGATACAGCGTGCATGGCTGCTGCGCGAGACGGCGGGTGTGTCTCGGCGTTCGAGTCGTGCCCCTTGCCCGTATACTCAGCCCGCGTTATGTCGGCGCGGTTGATGCGGCGTACGGTGAGCGACGGCTCGGTCACGCGGAGTCGCTGGGGGTTGCTCGTGTAGGCGAAGTGTCGCCAGTCATGCGGGACGCGTGTGCGTTTCTGCGGAGATGGAGAGTGGCGGAAGACCTGTGGGTGAAAGTGAGATGGCCGCGCCATGTGCCGCGTTGGTCGAGATCGAAATCCGCGAGTCGGTGGGACTCCCGCCTGGTCGCAGATCCGTTAAGTCAGAATGGATCTTTAATTTAAGAGAAAGAAGGACGCACCGTGCAAAGGTGGCATGGGATACATGCATATCCTGGATAAGTTGATGAAACCTTCTCGTATTTGTCGCGTGCGTTGAGTCGCTGCATTGGCTACCAGCGTCGGCCGCGCTGGAGGACTGGCACAAGAGGGTTGTGCAGTCTGCTCTCAACGGCGTGCTCGGGAAATAATTTAAGTGGAGCACTTACGAGGTCTCATGTTGCTGGACAGGGGACTCGGGTTCGAGTTACCGCCTGTGGAAGTTTGGATTCCACGGAGTTCTTGATGGGCTTGGCTAGACGCGGATGATTCGCCAATGTTGGCGTATGAGTCTTCCTAGGACGGTCGTGGATCGTCTGATCAGGGGGAGATGTTGAACTGTCGTCCACGTGCGAGTTGTCTCGGCGTCGGACATGCGTGATCGGAAGAGATGAGATACGAGCGTAGGCTCGTAACGCGATCACTATTAGTTATGATCAGGACAACCACGGAGCTCTACTTAGCTGAGCTATCCGTTCACACTCGATTCTAACGGACTGCGGGCTTCCGCTGTTTCATGTGTAGTTAGCTTCTTTACGATCATGTACTTAAAGACGCGTAGTATACACCTGGTGCCCCATTCGTTTACGCTACGTTTGGTGTGCCAGGTAAGCAAGTTTATTATTCTATCTAATACAATTCGTTTACGCTACGTTTGGTGTGCCAGTTTGCCAGTAATCGACCCCATTAACCTGCTGCGCTGCAACAGAAGCAACTGCCATTTTGGAAAGGATCGTCGGTCCCGATCACCCTGGAGAGTGTCCGGGACTCAATTCGGACTCGGGTTCAAGCACGTCTCGTTACGCTCGCATACGCCAGGTCTGAGTTCTTTGAAAACCCAGAATATTCCGAGCTAGCACTCGCTCGTCTCCGTGCCTCACAAAATTCATCTGCTTTTGATGAAGAACTCCGTATTCAAAACGCCGACATCTTGGCGGTGCAGGCCGAACAGCGCTTCAGACATTATGGTCTTTCTGAGAACCTTGAAGAAGCGAACTCCTATATTTCACAAGTTGTTGACCTGTCGTCTTCTCGAAGCCTGGAAAAATCCGGGGAGTTTTTATTGAATCAGCCGCCGTCCGGGAGGCTAATCCAACGACGGCAATACAACAGAAAATTCTGCATCTCGAAGAACTACTCTCCAACACACCTCTGGGGACGTTAGACCACAAACGTCGCCTCGCTGAACTCGCAGATTGGTACCAAACCAGGTTTTTACGTACCAACGATGTATCGGATATTGAAGAGTCCATCAAGTATAGCAGGTTGTTGCTCGACGCGACTCATTCCAGTGACCTATGGAGATCCAATCCCCTTGCTTCCCTACGTAACACTCTCGTCCTCGCGTTCAACCATACACAGAAGATCAGCTACCTGGACGAGTCAATCAAGCTTGGCCATGACATTCTCAAGTTGAAAAACGCACAGCACATCCACTTCCACACAATCCGGAATCTCGTGTCGTCTCTAATGACCCGCTCGCGGCTTCTTGTTCGAAAAGAGGACCTAAACGAAGCCATCCGACTATTACCACTGGCTATCAATAATCAATATGCGCGGGCACCTGACCGATTCAGACTGTCATGCTCTTGGGCACTCCTCGTGCGATGTATTGCACACCCTTCTGTCCTAACTGCGTACGATAGTGCAATGGTATTGTTGCACAGGTCGTTGTCCTTCTCTCCGACGTTACAGATTCAGCACGCTCGTCTCGTCGCGATGGGTGAGGATCGTCATACGATGCCACTCGACTATGCATCCTATCTGATCGACTTGGGTCGATTTGAGGAAGCCGTTGAGACTCTGGAGCACGGGAGAGCATTGCTTTGGTCTGAGATGCGTAGCCTTCGTACCTCCGATTGCCAACTTTGCCAGGGACCACTCAGCTTCACCCTTGGAAAAGAGATTCGCCGAGATTAATCAAGAGCTCGAGAACCTAACCATGTCCATCCCACCGAGTGGTAAATTAGACACGAAAGACGGTGTAGATCAAGGCGGCGATGGAATGGACCCCTTTGGTCGTCTAGTAGTGGCACATCAACAACTAGTGGAGGAACGGGATGCGCTAATTTCACAGATCAAAGGCTGTCCAGGGTCGGAAAGACTCTTGAAAACAGTGTCATTCGCTACTCTCAACTCCGCCGCCTCCCATGGCCCTGTCATCCTCATCAACCATTCCAAATGGCGCTCTGATATCTTGATTATCAACCACAATTCTCTTCTCTGCGCCATCCCTACCCCCGATGACTTCTACGATCGCGCAAACAAGTTGCGTGATAGCCTAATCGGAGCGCGGAAGGAAGGCCTCGATTCCGCCAAATACCAGCATGCTATACGCGTAGTACTCAGGGACCTATACGATCTCGTTGGCCAGCCGGTCATTAAAAAGCTTCGAGTATTAGGCGTACCGGAGCAGTCCCGAATCTGGTGGTGCCCTACCTCAGTTTTCTGTTATCTTCCCCTCCACGCGATGGGTCCAATCCCTTCCGAAGATATGTCCAGGCCTTCCAAGCCTTCCAAGCGGTATTTCTCCGATCTCTACATCCCTTCGTATACACCATCACTTTCCGCTCTTATCGAGTCCCGCAATCCGAGTGCGCAGGCGCTGGACCAGCCTTCGTTTACTCCTTGTTGCCCAACCAGATGGGTCTCTCCCGGGCGTGTGGGGAGAGATTCAGGTCATGCAAAATCTCAATGTCCCGGTCACTACTCTTATCTCAAAGTCGGCCACATCTAGTTCCGTCATCGAGGGCCTCCGAGATCACCGGTTTGCCCCATTTTGCGTGTCACGGAAATCTGGAGAGAGGCAAGCCATTCGATGCTTCGTTCCAACTTTACGGAGGGGAGCGTCTCACTCTGCTAGAGATCGTACGATCTCGTCTTCCGAACGCCGAATTCGCCTTCCTTTCTTGTTGTCACGCTGCGGAGATCACGGAAGAGAGCATCGCCGACGAGGGACTACATCTTACTGCGGCGATGCAATATTGTGGATTCCGAAGCGTCGTCGGGACAATGTGGGCGATGGCTGATACGGATGGTCGGGACCTAGCTGAGAATTTCTACAAGTCGATATTTTCTGGCAGAGAGCAGGGCGTACCGCACTATGAGCGATCTGCACGAGCACTACGGGACGCTGCACGGAAGCTGAGGAGAAAAGAAGGAATCACTCTGGAGAGATGGGTAAATTTCGTTCATTACGGCGCTTGATCCGGCATCTTCTGTGAGTATCCAACGCGCGTATGACGTCGGCACTCACATGTCTCCAGAAATATTCCGGTGTTTTCAGTTATGCTATCTTGTCAGATCTACCGCTGCTCAATACTCAGTGTTGATATTTACGTTTGTGTACGTTGTCTGATAATACCCTTCCGCCACATGTACCTCGGAACTATCGGACAATGACCTCACGGTACCAACGCGTAAGTCTGGTCTCATTCTCTGGCTATGAATGGGGGCGGCAACATCGATGCTTTGGTCTGCCCAGGGGAAGGATCTCAACTTGACGAAAACACAAAGGTGATTCCCGCACTGGCACAGAACACGTGCGACATATCACTGCACCTATGGACCGCCCGCATCTCCGCAGGTGCGTTCCGCTCAGGGAGCGCAGGACGACCTCTCACTGCCCACCGACCCAGTTGTCCCTTTTCTGCACAATAAAACCAGATTTCGTCCGAAAAGGAGGAAGCCATCGTTTCATTATCTTCCGTCGTCAGAAACGCTTAGCTCACCACCAGAAAGCGATGTCCGCTGGCTCTCCGTCTAAGACTCAGAATGATGAGGCGGAAACGGGGTGTTGTACGTAAGACCGTGCACGAGTTTCTTCCCACAACTAACTTCCTTTATATCCAACTACGTGGGCGACGGGCGTTGTTGTTATGCGTTACGTAATGAGACGCAGAAACATCGAATCAGGAAGGAATCACCGCGTTTTTCAAACCACGTGCCTAGAAATTATGTCACCACCCTCAATTCTGGGTGATATCATTGACGCGCGCGTCACGTTTTCACCAGTTTCAACGTTCACCTCCCACGAACACACTATCATGCTACACCGAACTGTAGTATCCACAAACACCCTCGTCAAAAGAAGGAACCTGAATCCATTATGTCCAACACACATGGTAAGATAACTCGACAGTGCGCTGCTCGTATGGGAGATTTATTTGTTACATCTGCGACAGCGGAGCGCTACCAACCCCAGACTCCCAAGTTTCATAGTCTCAGCGAAGTGGAGTCCACAAATTCAGCTCAGCTTAAGGAGGATCTATTACTCTCAGTGAAAGGGATGTATCCCCTTCTCGATTTAATCACAGAGCAAGGCAGCAGTGGCCTCGGTAATTCCGTTTGTTTACTAGTTATACCTATGCTCATAACATTTTAGTCGATAAGATTGTCATCGCTCAACAGTCTCTTCAAGAATTCATCAACACACTCTCCCCAGGTGCTTATTCTTCCATCACAGAAGTCGACTTCAAACTACTGGATAACGTTGTTCTCAAGCCGTTCGGATTATATGGTTCGAAAGAAGAGATCGTGAGGTTTCTCAGGGAGATCAAGGCTGTAGATGACAGCACGTACGTCGCTTTTTATCGATTTTGGTATTTGGGTGGGCTAACGTCATCGACAGCGTGCAGAAATTCCTCTTGCTACGGAATGGACTGGCGGGCGGGAGCTCTGAGCCGGTTCTAAGATCTGGATTATATATCGTGCGCTCATTCTTGTCTACCTCCGAAGAGCAAGCCTATGTCGTCTACTGGCCGGAAGATACAACTTGGGACGACCGTGCGGCTTCGCACATCCAGCGTAACAGGATAACATTCATGCGGTACAGTCAACTCTACTACCGTTTCCTATTCCTAATCGACCGGATCTACATAGATACCTGAGCAAACTGTGCGATCAATTAATTTGTTTGCTTTCGAGTGAACATTCAAGTGCAATTGTATGGAGCCGGGACGACGACGGAGCCGACGGGGGGGATGGCGACGACGACAGTGACGACGCATTTATTGACTCGGAGAAAGCTGACTCAAACCGGTTCTATCAATTCGAGGTGGCGAAAGCGAAGGACCAAGAAGAGAATGTCGTCGTTCAAGAGGGATTTATGGTACGCCGACCTTACGATGACACTCTTCTCCTACAGTAACACCGGTCCCTGTTCGTCACAAGATGTCCTCTCCCTTTGTTAGTCAAGTTCCGCGACCGGATGTTGACGCCAACTCAAGTGCCTTCCGTCCAGCGCTTCTTCATGGGGAGAAGGTGCAAGGTTTCATGACAACCACATTCTTTCCAGCGAGGACGATCGTTGAGCCATTTGCTCACGATCATCAGACTGCTGACCAGATCAGGCTTCGTTTGTAAGTTTTGTTGCCTTTCGGGTCGACTTCTCAATGGACTTGCCTTATCAGGGGAAAAGTTGGGATATATCTTTCCGAGGAATTTGGTAAAGCGTCCCTGAAGTCCTTGAATGTGGCGTTGGGCCTGAAGACTCAATTCCCGAAGGAGTGCGAAGCTTGGGAGAGAAACAATGACGAGATAGAGCGTCGATTCCAACAGATCATTTCCCAGCGGAAAGAGGAGATGCTTACGAAAATCGAACAAGACTTCGACAGCATACAGATCACACTGCGGAGAGCTGTCGTCGGCAAGTTGTTAGAGATATTTCCGTGAGCTTTGACCACCCTCGGAGCACTATCCCTCATAACCGATGATAAGGTCACTTCAACGTGAGAGGTTTTTTCCTGAATCGAAATCTGCCGAACCGAATGGTGACTCGAACAACGCGGAAAGTAAGAATGTTTCCTATCCCTCAACAGATGGTTATAACATACACCGTAGATTCGCTCCGCAACCTCTTTCTCCTTTATCCACGAATGGAGCAGATGTTTTTGGGTAATATACGCGAGGCCGACTTCGGGCAATGCCTGAAGGGCTCTGAATTTCAGTTCAAGAAGAAGCGTATGATGTTCTTTCAGCTCTTGAATTCGGACTTGCAAAATGCGAAAAGTCTAAGTGCGGACTTGACCCGGTCCGTGGCTGATGCCGTCCTTAGTCAGCAGGACGAGAATAGCGCTTTGGCAATTCTCGACACGTTTGAAAAGGACGACAAGGGCAACCTTTCTCGGCTACGAGGTCTTTTCAGGTTCTCTCGAGAAGAGGGATTGTGGGAAAATGCCAAGACCCGTGCATCGTCGGTATCTGATTCTCAATTCCTGTCGGAACTTCGGACTATTCCCGTCGACGATTATCTACGTGATGCTGCCGTTGACGTTGAAGATACTGCTTATGCTCTCTTCACCGAGCGGGTAGAAGCTTTGGTGTCCCGAATTGATCAGGAGCTCGTAGCGCAAACATTGGAATGTTACGAGCAAATTCAACGAGAGGTGGACATCGAGGAGGCTCGAGCTGTACATGACTTGTGGTCCAAGTTTTTCCAACAAGTCAAGGATTTATCCATACAGCGCACTACACCGTACGTCTGCTATGGTGTCCAAATCTGGCTAACAACCTAACGTGGGGCAGGCGCACAACTGTCTATCTCGACCACTTCGAAGTCAGGAAATCGACCTTCTCCCAGGGTGCGTTTGAAGTACTCTCCGATCTGGGCGTGTCTCATACCTGAGTAGATACTTATTATATCAGTGGCCGTCAAGAATATCTACGAGATGACGAGACGGAATATCGTATCTATCTCTTGCAGCTGCGCGCAGACGAGAAACATAAAGTGCAACTGGACCCATCCTACGTACCGACACCTGTCATCGAAGATCGACTTACTCATTCGTTCCATGTCTCCCCATCGATTTTCGTAAAGTATGGTCTTTGCAAATCTCGTTTACCCGCACTTACCCTTGCTACTTAGATACGCTCATCTTCTTGAGGGAGGTCGGATTCTCTTGGGCCTCGTCGATGCTCAGGGGAATATAGTAATATATATTGAGAGCCTAAGTCGCATCGATGCCGCCATACAAAAGCGATCGTTTGCAATGCTTTTCCACAAGGACAAGATTGGCGAAACTTGTCTTCTTGCCCTTGACGAATCGAAGCACATGCTAGCCGTCTATTCATCCGCTAGGGTACGTGTATCTTCCTGACCGTCTCTTCATTTTCGTGTAACAGACGTTCGACAGGTGCAGCTCCACATCTTTACGTTCGATGCTGAGCGCGGGACCTTGCGAGGGATGGGATCCGCAATTGACCTTCGTCCGTTCTACAACAACGGAGAGACTATTATTCACGCGTGCTTCGTTCATGGTCGCGAAGAGATCCTATTCCTGGATTCCAGTGCTCAAGCGAGGATTTTCTCCCTGACAATGCTACAGCCTAAGTATATGCGACACTTCACATTTGCTCTGTGATTTGACTAACGCAGTGTCGTAGACCTGCATCTCTGAAGCTACCGCAGGTTCCACGCGCGATCTACTCTTCCCCTGATGGGTCATGCGCGCTCGTTGTTCAAGAAAATGATGGCGTATTCACCATGACGGCGTACCATTGGACGACATTCGCTTCCACGGACGGAATTCCTATCACACTTCCTGATTTCCCTGTCAACCTTGACGAGGCGCTTCTCACGTCGATCGTGAATCGGAATAACATCCATCTCATCGGTCTCGACGTGACCACACAGACTTGTCGATCTGTCGTCCTTGATATCACGTGCAAGGCAACTGAGTTCACATTCCAAGAGGAGCGTTCAAAGACACCTACGAGCCGTGGCAGAGAGACGGCCAACAACTGTTTGATTGACTGCCACTCAGACGTCTGGACACGTTTCCCTGTGGTAGCAGCAGTGAAGCGGCATACAATAACATCTTCGAGTCAACGACAGCGGAGGACGCTGACGTTCATCACCGATGACGACCAGTACCCATTTGCTTTTTACTTTTCCGAAATGGTTCGCGGTTTCACGAAGACCTCACGTAAACCGACGGGTGATGTACTCAAACACATCGCTGTCTCCGCACAGACCTTCGCTTCTTTTGCAGGCGATTTCCTGTCCAGTCCGAAATGGCCAATCTCCCGTTTTCGAGCCGGCGAATGGCTGGTGGACTTACTCTGTCTGATTCCCATCCATATTGCGATCACACACGAGAACAGATTTGTCCCACTCAAGGATGGCGTTCTGTCGGCACGGCTGGAGATCTCGTTACTTGGAGCCGAAGTCGATAGAATCGTGGACAGCTTGTCGATTGGATGGTATGAGTCTATTTTTCAGTCGTATTGGGCCTCGAAAGTGCGTTTCCCAAGTCGTGGTTCTATTGATGATCCTGACCCTCTTTGCTCAAATCCCAGCCAGTAAAAGTTGTATCCTCAATGGGCGAACAATCCGTGGGAAAAAGCTTTACCCTGAATCATCTAGTAGACACTTCGTTTGCGGGGAGTGCGATGCGTACAACAGGTTGGTCTTTGGAGAGTTTGTGATTGAGACAATAATAGACCTTGGTTAGAGGGAGTCTGGTTGTCCGTTTCTCCTACCGACGACGCGCTTATAGTGGCACTGGATTTCGAAGGTGGGCTCGATACCAGCTATCGCCCGTTGATCGACGCAATCTGAATTACGTCAAACAATAGGTGTACATAGCTTGGAACGTTCGGCGCAAGAGGATACCCTTCTTGTTCTTTTCAACACTGCCATATCGAATCTTGTACGTGAACATCTTGACCCGTGATCCTCGTTATCGTACTGAGAGTACGCCGCGGGTAGGTTCTATTTCGGAATAACTTCGCCATGAATAGAGATATTACTGGCCTGTTCCAGTCCTTTCAGTCAAGCGCGTCCATTTTGGATCCGGCGGCCAATCCGTCGCTTTTCCAGTCCACGCTTCTGGTCATCATCAAAGTAGGTGAATTCCGTCATAAGTGATATCATTACTCTTATCTTCCATACCTCGCCAGGACGTCATTGATTCAGACGAGGCCGAAGTGACGAGAGAGTAAGTCTCAACGCAAACGTAGTCCTCCTCTCACTAATGAAGCCTTAAGATTTTCCCTCAAGTTCCAGAAGATAGTCGAGGATAATCAAGATTCTAACTTCATCACCCGTCTTCACGCGGGGAAGTTGAGCATTATCCCGTGGCCTGTGATCGGGTCGAAGGAATTCTACAAGCTTTTTGGTAGGGTTAAAAAGGCTCTCGACCAGCAGCCGACGTCGCATCGTACTGCGGGAGAATTCTTGTTAACGCTGAAGACGCTGATGGCCAAGTTGAAGGTTCGATTGAAGCAACTACGTGCCTAAGTGAATCACTGACCGTCGATGCGCTCGATAGGCAAACGATTGGGGAACTATGTCACGTACGTTCCTAATTTTCACAAACTCTTTGTTCCTCATGTCCCCGTTGAAGAAACTATGGCTATGCACCGCGCGAATTCCCTTCTTACAGTTTTGCCTAATGCCCTTGAGACCGGATTTTCTGAGGTCGCCGTCGAGTCAGTCCCATTAAAGGTATGACTAGATTCAAAAATGTGCTAGTATCAGACTGAAATGTTTAGAACATCGATTTGGGCGCTGTGATCGAAGCGACGGATAGCAAAGCCCGTTTCATTCTCCCAGGACCAGATACCCTAGTTGCCGACTACGAACGTCAACTCGCGATCATGCGTGGATCCTGGGACCGGGCAGAGCAAAGGCAACACATCGACGACTCAACGTGGCACTCCGATCTTGCGCAATACTTAACACATCTCGTCGACCTGCGGGTAGCTCACGTTGAGGACTGGCTTGAGTCGAACGTACAGCGTTTCGAGGGCACTCAGGCAGGTATCGAAGAGTTACGCCGAACATTCGGCAATGCTGTCATAGATCTACGCGCCAGCGTTGAACTTTGTTGGTCGCGGTGTGATTCCTGCAACTTGGTTTGTGTGCGAGGCAGTCGTTCGCATAGAGATGGCCACGACTGCCTGACGGACCATAAATGTATTCATGACTGTACCTTCTGTGAGCGAAACGCTCTCCCCACACAACCCTGCAGTCAAACGTACGTTCGTCCGCATTCGTCATCGGCATTTCTAACCTGTCACAACTCATCAGTGCTGGCCATCCCGGAGATCACATGCGAGTTTCAAATTCGCCCTACCTGAACAAATAATCTTACACGCGTTCACAATAGATGCCTTGTTGGTGACCATCTATGCGGAGGGCCATGCGAGCACTCAGAAAAACGAGGTTGTACAGAGAAGTGTGTTAAGGTACCCGCACATGACTTTCAAATAGAACCAAACTATGTCGTAGTCTGACGCACCATTTTTTTCTCAGCCGACCTTGCACGAAGGCAATCACCTTTGTTCTGCTCCAGTCCATATGTGCAGCCAAGTATGTCTGTCGATTTCAGGGTAGCTATTTGAACGATTCAAACATTTTACTAGCCGTGCCGTTTGGCTAGTTTGAAGCTGCCAGACAAGAAGGTGTTCACATGTGCCGGGACGTGTCGCGTCCCAATGTGAGTCGCGCAACCCTCCCAAGATGATGTCTCACGAAGTGCCTCGTTCAGGGGCGAGGAACACGAAGATCACGAATGTGAGGATGAAGCGTGCCCTGCTCTTTGTCAATTATGCAACCGAATGTGCATTGGCGGTCACATACATGGGCTGAATCCTCGCGAAAATCACCTTTGCGGGTGCGTCTATCTCTACTTCCTGTGACGTACTACAGCCAAGCTTTCTAGAAATCAACATCCTTGTGGCTCAGAGTGTTCAGGGGGTATATGCCTAATTCAAGCAAAACCTCAGACCATCAACCCTACGTCTACTGACAAGCATGTTGCCCCCCTTTATACGAAAGTGAGTCTGCATTCATTGTAGGACTACACTGATAACTGAGTTCGGTCAGTATACGCAAGGTGTGTTTTCCGATGTCCTGCTATTACCCCCTAACAGCTCGTCATGGTAGTTTGCCAAGCGCCTCCCTTGTGCCAAAGTAATCGAGGCTGGGAAGACCAAGCATCCAGGTCCTCACGTTCATAACATAGACAAGAAGCCCTTCCATTTTTGCGATGCTCGGTGAGTTCGCATGAACTCCGCTTCTCGCGGGCTCTTACTGGCTTCAGGTGCGGGGATTGCGGCTACTTTTGCACGCTCCCTTCGGGTTCGCTTTTAATCTTCTAGCTTAGTTGTACCTCACTGATTCAGGCGTAGGTCATCCTCAGCAGGAACACGAGACGACCCACGGATCCATATCGCAAACACGGTGGGTTATCGATGGTTCCGACGATGCTGGCGTCCAGTTAAAAGGACACAAATTCTCGAACGACGAGGGTGGCCTCATGCTGTGCCATACGGCGTGCATGTCGATGGGAAGACATGCCCATGTCGATATTTGTCGCGGATCCGATTCCCATAATTCTGAAACACAACACATCGATCAGAGAATATCTCCAAACCCCGACCAACCCAAAGACTGGATCACGCATGCTCTTCACTGGCGCCGAATGGGTAGGCCCCTCATGTGAATGTCTTATCTGACCTCGCTTATGTTATGACCAGGTTTCAAGGGTGACTATGGAATACGGATCTACCCAATATGTTTCTCATATACATCTCCGTAGATCCGTATTCTCGCAAAGACCAGGCTATTTTCGCAGGATGGTATGTGGACAGTGGACTTGTTTGGAACTCTTAAACCCTCTATCTAATGTTCGTATTATAGTGATGCAATGTGCCCCAGGTATTAAATTATCGTCTATCGCGCCCTTGTTCCTCGTATTAACTATGACCTCCGAAGACACTGAACATACTACGGAGAAGGGTGGGGCCAATGCACAACCGACAAGCTGCACGCTAGCCCTATTTCACATGCCCCTGAGCACTGGACTCGCGCCTCCCGGTCCCGGATACGTGTCGAGTGACGGCCACCACTTCACTTGTAAGAAGCCTGGGCGTCCGCAAGCAGCCTTCCATGTGTGAGTTGTTCGCCGCAGGGTTTCTAATTCACTTACTTAGTCCGTGTCACAGTATCTTTGTTATTGAGGCGTATGTCTGCCATGATTTCCTAGATAATTATAATTCGCTGACGCGTGTGATATAGGTCCAAGTCCATGGGGAGTTCTGATCTACAGCCACTTCCTAATGCTGCTGGGACCCCACGCATTGCCCTCACCGTAAATAACAGATTTGGGGCTGCAATTTCGTCTCTCTACAGCTTCTGGACCGCACGTCAGGCTGCCGTTAGAAAGTCAGGGGGACGTAGAAGAGATGCATACAGCATCGTATTCTTCAATAGAGACGCATTGACCTGTGTCGAAAACGACTTGACGAGCTCTCCCGATGAGCTCTTGACTTCCTGCTTACGGTATAATGCTCATGAGAGCGATAATTACAAACTCGCGATTGAGAAAGCGCAGGCTATCATGACATCACATTGGAACACGGAAAGGTGTGGACCTCCGCTGCGTGGAAATTGTCATCGGCTGCATGGAAACTGACTGGTATCATAGAGCGCCTTTCCTTATCTTCTTGACTGACGGTCAGACCCGCATTAGAGATCAGCCATTCTACGACATTTGTCGCGCAGCCGTGGGCCGAGGGTATGTAGTTCCTTGGTTGCATTTACAGGTGACTTACGGAATGAACGCTAGGATGCCGCTTTCTTTCCACGTCGTCTCCCTTGGGCCCGAGAAGCCGAAGGTACTGCATAGGATGGTGCAAATCGCGCAAGAAGTAGAGAAAAGCGCACCACATGATTCCCTGACTAAGGGCATCGCCTCTTCGCTCACCAGAGTTACCGACTCGGTGAGTGTTGGACCCTTTCAGCCTTCGGAAACTGACATCGACTTCATTAGGTCGAATTGACAGCGGCATTTCAAAAGTTTGCCAACTCCTTGACGAAGGGCCGTCCCCCGCATTCATCCTCTCGAGTCATGTTGGGGGTACCGTGATTCACGTCAATCCCTTCGTGCAGAATCGCGTTTTTTTTAGTTTGATTCAGAGCCTGTAATTTACCAGTGACCGTAAACTGTCCTTGACTTGGGAACGCGTCTAAGATGTGCCAGCTCTAGGGGGTTGTGAAGAGCGACGTAAGTGAACGTGCTGTGGCGCGTGAGTGTCGACCTGTCGGTGATCGAATTAACTGAACTCGGGAACGGATACGCTGGGCTACACGGAGCTATACCGGGTCAGGTGACCGAAGGTGCCCAGCGCCCAATTAAAATTTTCCAATTTATTTTGCTACAGTGTCGCCGACTCGGGGCACGACCAATTCGAACTTCCGCACCGCTATGGCGGACCAGTTCGACTCCCACTTCTTTGTTTACAAGAGAAAAGGAGAGGCGGCCCTGAATGAGGAGTTTACGAGGTCCTTGGAAGCTGGCTGTAACTACGCTCAATCGGGCGATAACCAAACGTATATTTGGGAAGAGTCTCTCAAGAGTGATAGCGCAAGTGTAATAGGAGTAATAAGGGGAGCGGGAAAAAGGAGTCTGTCCGTCCGAGGTGACGAGGACGTCTCTTTACTCAATCATATGTCGCGTGTGTCGTCCGCTTGAAGGTATGACGCACGATGACAAGTGAAAGTACATCGAAAGGAACTCAACGATCGGCGTGATCGGACTCCGAGCGGCTCAACGGTCGGCATGATCGGAGCGTGGAACGCGTGGAAGGAAGTATGTAGCGTACTTACAGTCCTTCGATCTACTCGATGAGATCAAGGAGAGACACCAGCCGGCGCGGGTGCTGGATGATTACGAGGAGCAACGCGGTATGCTCGAGAACGAGATGGCCAATCTCGTGCTGAGCTCGCAGCGATTCACGCAGGAGGGTACAACTCGGGGTAAAATTCCAGTTCGTCGCCCCGATCGCCACATATATACCACTCTACTTTCTCAGGTAGTCGAATTTTCTCTGGGTACCCTCAATCACTTGAGAACCTGTCCGTGGTTGGGATTTACACGGTGGTCATGAAATCCTTTCCTCCACATTTCAACACAATCTCTTTCAGTTTCCCGAAATTGGGTGTTCCGAAACCCGTCACAGGGTCCCACCCTGCCGTCGCCTAACCACGTGTTCAGAGCCATACGTACGCGCAACCCGGATGAACTAGAGAGCACTCACGTTAAACCCAGGTGTACCACATCCTGGCGCGTTCCCAGCCTTGATGTCATTAAACCCTACTCCGTTCAACGCATATATGAGCGGATTAAGGAAGCCGAGCGAGGGTTTTCCAGCGGCAATCCGTGCGTCATTCAGCAGGGCGACGAAAGCAGCGAACGACGGTGCAGCCGCTGAGGTACCGCCAATGTGCACTGCGTGCCCCTGGAAGAAGATCCGGAAAGAATTTGCCTGCGCCGAGACGTCCGGGATTGCCTGTTAATAAGGCAATCACGCGTCGGGTTCAGAACTCTATCAGGGAAATGGAGGGCCCATACCCGTCCAATGGGATTGAAGAGCCCCGCATAGGTGTCCTTCGGTAGCGATGCCAAGTACTTGGCTACTGCTGCCTGTTGCCAGACGGGTCGTAGGAACTGTGTGCACCTGTCAGATGGGCGAGGATGCAAGGGACGAAACAAGGCACACATAGTTGCTGAAGCCACCTCCTGAATAGTCAACAGCGACTTCTGGAATGTGAACCGTGCCGCCAACTGCGGTCACGCTGTGTAGAGAATTAATTACGAACGTAGGAGGAACAGAAAAAGTGATGCAAGCTTACAAGGAACAACTCGCAGGGAAGAGAGGGATGAACTTGGTCTGGTTCTTGCCGTCATTCGTGAAGCAGGTCTATGTCGTGGGGTCGGGGTTACCATCCCCAACACCGCCGTCGCCCGAACCGAACAACAGAGAGACACCACGTGCTCCTATTAATCATCTTCAGGATATCACGTAACGGAGAGTATAGAAGGTGGAGAACCAAGTTGAGCAAACTCTCCGCACACACGGCGCGCGTAGTCCACGGGGACTATATGTCAGATGTGAGTCGACAAAGAAGGACGGCGGAGTATATCCATACCAGTTTGCTCGTCATCAGCGTAACTCGTAGAGATAACTTGTGGGATCTTATCCTGCGCCAGGATGAAGTCAAGCCACTAACATATAACCATCAATCACTATCAGGAATCAGCCTCGGGTATAAGCACTTACGTCCAAATAAGGTTCGTTCGCGTCTATTGGGGTGTTCACATCTGGGTGGAATGGCGGGCTTCCACCTGTCGAATAGAACGTGCCAGGAGTTGGGAACGAGATACCAAGACCAAACTGCACATCTAAATCAGCCTCAGCTCCAGCCTCATCCAAGGTCTGATTATTCAGGCCACCTTCGGACCAGTTAGCCGGTTTCCAAGATAAGGGACGAGGAGGTAACTAAGTGTAACACACCATTGATGAGCACGACATCAAAGGATGAACCGACTGCTGCTGGGACTTGATCCGCGTAGAACTTCTGCAGATCAGCAAAGTTGGCAAACTGTTCCAAATAGCCCGTAAGCGCGATCGCGTTCTTATCTGTCGCCTCAGGGACGTAATCGACCGCGTTGTAGAGCTGCTTGAGACACGAAACCGTGATCGTCCTGTTGCAGCTCGCGTCGACAGTCACTCCTGACCCGGGCACGGAGATCTTGTCGTGCGAGGAGAGAGAAGAAGATGCCACATCTGGAGCAGTAGAGAAGCGGAACGTGGTGCGCTGCTCCTTCACACGATTAAATGCCGTCGTCGGCTGGATGAGCTCAACGTGCTCGTCGAGGTGTGCGGGAAGGCTGTACTCTGTCGTGCGCACGAAGACGTCGCCGTCCTGAGTGTGCTTCCACATATGGAACTCCTAGAACGTGGGTCTAGTTGTGCTTCGGCGCAAACAAAGCGTGGTGACCGACCGTCCCAAGCATCTTCTCCGCCTGCGCAACAGGCAGGCGCACCGTGATCCAATCGCCCGTAGGCGACCGGTGACATGCCTCCTGCTGGATCCCATGGCTCTCTAGCCACTCGTTGACGGCGTCAACGCTGCTCGCATGCGGCGCCACAAGCGCCTCGACGTCCTCCTTCGACAGGTGTTCTCCATAACGCTCGTGGAACGGATCGCTAATCTCAGCGAGGTGTTGCTCGAGCTCGGAGAAGCGCGACTGGGGAAGGGCGACGCGCAGCGGGATGACGTGGGTGGGTGGGGCGCGACCTAGATCGACCCAGTTGTGTGGGGGCGCAAATCTCTGTCGGAGTGTGAGAGCGCGTGGGGCGCTGGAGGCAACACTGGCTAAGGCGACCACAACGAGGGAGCCGAAAAGTGCGGAAACGCGCATGGTAAGTCGTTGATGGTGCTCAGCGCGGCCGGACTGCTAGCTGATACACCTGCCGTATAGGACAAGGTATAGGAGGACATAGGGACAGCATGGTTATTATACGGCAGTCTGCTTCAAAACGTCATGAGAAGGTCGCGGCGTGCCACATGGCAGTAACGTGCCAGGATACCATGGTTCGAAGAAGTAACAAAAACCGGTGATTAATGTCCGAATGCTGTGGGCAAGAGAGTGTACGGCAGCACACAGTCATCTGTATCCGATGTTCGCGGAGTCCTGACCCGTAAAGATATAAAATAAAAGACTCTTATTGAGCGGGCACATGGTGGAGAGCCAAGTCATCAGTTTTTTCAGTATTTCGAGGCCTTGCTTTGAAGAGTGGTCGTGTTGAGGACCGTCAAACAGCGGTTTCTAATCGACACACTACTGTAGTGGGAGCGGGGTTTGAATATTTGAATGCCCCCATGCCGATGTTTTCTCCAACAGGTTTTTTCCCTCAGAAAATGATCATGCAGTCTTCATGGCCCTTCGGACCACTTTGACCTTTAGAAACTTGTTGTAGTGTAAAATGAGTCACAGCAGTTTTCATAACAGTTGTCCCCTTGAAACCATTTTTGCATATAGGCAGCATCTTGGTGTCTTGTCGCAAAATTCCGGATAATTTAACAACTTATAATAACTATTCTGTCTTATTATAACCTTTTTAAGGTAAATATTAGTTTGTATATAAAGTATAAGAGCTATCCAGATCATAAATTATTATAAGACATGACCTTTATAAGACTTGGAAATACTATATTAGTTATATTAGATCATTATAAGCCTCTTGGGATGATCCGCCGCTCCGCCACGCGCCACGGACTATTCCGTGTCTACGGCTCTGAGTCCTCTCTCCCCGTTCCGTCATGTCTCCGAGGTTATTACTTCCCCCACCTCTTCATACATATAACACTTTTTCTATTTCTATCCGCATGTGCGGTAAGGTCCACCTAAGGAATGCAAACGCTGTTGAAGTGAGTTATTCCTGTCCCATCGATTGTTCCTTTCGCCCGTGTGGACTTTGTGCAAACCCGCGCAAGTCCTTGTATCTTGAGTATTAGTTTCATATGTCTGAGTCGTTCGGATGCCCGGCCCTATGCCCCGGATCTCCTCCTGGTCGTACGCGCCCGCGGATTCGTTTATACCGTTGCCCTGCGGAAGCAGAGCATAAAATTTACCTACTGTACAGTTCTAGTAGCTGTAGCTATTTAAACCCCCCCTTTTCCATACTGTAGACCTCAGTGATTTGCCCATCTAGTGCGCGCAGATACTGAGGTAAGATATTCTTAGTTCGATACTTTATTCGCTCATGCTTATTCAATCTCGTAGCTTCGTCTATTCGTACAGGTGAATAACATAGTGATTTGCCCATCTAGTGCGCGCAGATACTGAGCTTCGTCTATTCGTACAGACTCCGCACCCGCGCGCATACAAACACTCATCTTTATTCACATTCTTACTATTCCGAGATCCCATACCAGTTACAGGTTATGGGCCCACTCCCAGCTGCTATGAATGATCCCCTCCCCACCTCCGTCCCCCGTCTCGACCCCACAGGCTCCAACTGGGCTATATTCTCGATGCGCTTCCAGGAGGCCATGGAGGCTAACCAGAAGTGGGGCCACTTCACTGGCAAATCTGCTTGTCCCGTTGCGGCTGACCCTGATAAGCCTACGGACGACGAGAAGAAGGTCATTGCCGAGTGGAACCATGATGAAACTGTTGCGAAATACCTGCTCTCGCAACGCCTCCCCGACTCCACTGCTGTCCATCTCAGAGCTCTCACTTCCGCTAAAGCCTGCTGGGACAAGGTCACTACCGAGTTCAGCATCAAAAGCCAGTACGCTGAAACGGATCTGCTCACCGCTTTCTCGGAGATGCGCTGTCCGCGCGGCGGGGATGTTCGTGCATTCCTCGGCCAGATGCGCGTGAAGCGCGAGGAGCTCGCGGCTGTAGGCGTCACTATGAATGAGAAGGAGTACAGGTCAGCTATCATCAAGGCCATCCCAGACGAGATGTCCAGGTTCGCATCTGGACTGCTCACCGCGGCTCGCGTCATCTCCCCTACCACTTCCATTGACCCCGACGCCCTCATCGACCACATTTCCGAAGAGGCGGATCGCTTGGCGGCGTGCCGCAAGCGAGAGGGGGGAACGTCCGGAAAAGGGAAGTCGTCCCTGAGTCATGATGAGGCGATGGCGGCCACCCAGGGTGACGGAGGGAGGAAACGTTGGAAGGGAAAATGCCACAATTGTGGCAAACTCGGCCACTGGGCACGAGAGTGTCGGTCGCCGAAGAAGGATGCCCAGAACCAGGCGCAAAGTCAGACGCCGGGGCAGTCCAGCTCGCAAGGTCAGCCGCCGGCATACTCCAACGCCAACAGATCCGAAAACAAACCAGTGGGATCAGCCAACGCCGTGGCGACCCCCGAGGACGACGCCAGCGCGGAGGGCTGGACGTCTGTTGAACCTGATGGATGTTGGTCGGCTGTGTTCGCCGGCGACGTCCTGGAGCTACCGGAGACCGAGTTAGTTACCCCTCGTGTTTGCGAAGAGGCAGGGGTGGGTGCCGCGTCATCTGGCGGGCTCGCAGCAGCTGTCATTACGCAGGTGGAGGCGGCTAGACCCGTCCGTGTCGAGCTCTACGACTCCGGCGCCACGCGCCACATTTCACCCTACCGCAGTGACTTCCTCACCTATCGACTCCTCGAGCCCCCGGTGTTCTTGAACGCGGCCAATGGCCAGCAGTTCCCGGCCGTAGGCATGGGGAGCATGGTGGTCAGCGCACCCAACGAGAACGGGGAGTGTGACCTCACCCTCGAAAACGTCCTGCACGCCCCCTCGGTCGGCTACACGTTGGTGTCGCTCGGAGCCTTGGACGGCTTGGGCTACCGCATCGCGATCGGCGACGGGCACCTCGACATCCATTCGAGGGGCGGCGACCGTCTCGCGCGCATCGCGCGGTCTGCACGAGGTCTATACCGCGTCTCCCACGAGGAGGACAGCGTGTACGCCGTCGAGGTGGTGAGCGTCATGGAACTCCACCGGCGCATGGGGCATATCGCGCCCGCCAGCGCGCGCAAGCTCGTCACCGATGGCCTGATCACCGGCATCGCGCTCGACCTGACTTCGCGTGTTACGTTTTCGCCTTCACCTGACCCTCGAACACCCCTCGCGAAGACCCCGGACACCGTTGGACGACACATGCAAGTACGATTCGGCAAAGACGGGAAAACCACCACCAAGATTATGCATTGCATCCCCACTGCTAAGTCACCTGACTCTGGTCACGTGATCATCCAAGCTAACAAAACCTACGAAGTGCGCACGTGATCTTAGCACCCGCCCGTCACGTGACCCTGGCACGTGACCTGGCTAGACCTGCACCAGAAGGGCCCAGATGAGCTTGTGCCTGGACCGGCCTCGACTGCCTCATGTTCCGATGACTCGTACGTTCCTGATCGATAGTGCCTTGATTCTGATGGATTGCGATATGACTCCCTTATCTCTGACTCATACCTTTGCGCCTTACTGCCATTGGTCGACTCTTATCTCTGACTCGTTGTGACTCATTCCTAGGATCCCCTTACTAGAGTTTCGGAGTTCCAAGCTGGGGTTCAAACCTCCTTGGACTTGTATAAGTAGATGGGCTTATGGTCGCTGAAGACCTAAGCTTGACTTCTTGGATTATACCACCCATTGTACTTGCCTCCTACTTGGCTGCCTGCCAATAGAGTGCTGTTGTGCCTTTGGTGCTTATCTCCCTTGACTGTCCTTAGCTGGTTTGAGCTGTTTGCCAAGCGTCCCTTCCTTCCTCCTTTCATCTCTCCTGTCGACGTGTGCTGTTAGCCACTTAGACTTGTACCATTCTCCTTGCGCCGAGCTGTCTGCCGACGCCCTCCTTCAGTACATCGCCTTTCTCCTTGCTCATATCCTCTGGGCAACCTTGTTACGCATTACCTGCGAGCTGATCGCCGCCCGTGTGAGTAACTTCGACATCTCTCGTGATCGTTAGGTCGTCTCCCGTCCCTAGTCGCCTCCCTACAAGACGCTGCTAGAAGAACGTCCGGTGGAACGTTACATTAAGTCAAGCTTCTCCTACCTTTCCGTCACAAGATGTCGCGATACGCAATCCTACGAAGTTTCATCGAAGATAACGAAGAGATCGCCGCCTTCGAGCGCGCTGAAGAGGACTATCAAGAGTCCGAAGATATCAATGCCCCGTATGAAGAACTGGAGCGAGTAATCGCAGAAGACCGTCGCCGGCATGATCAAGAAGCCGAGCAAGTCCTTACCGCCGACTACTACCGTCAAAACCCTGAAGCG
Source organism: Lactarius hatsudake (assembly GCA_024734325.1). Lineage (NCBI taxonomy): Eukaryota > Fungi > Basidiomycota > Agaricomycetes > Russulales > Russulaceae > Lactarius > Lactarius hatsudake. The sequence continues at coordinate 89,127 of JANSJP010000204.1, read as the reverse complement.
CTGTCATGGGCGATATTCCGTCGCCATCAGGAGCAACATCCAGAAGAATACGAACATATCCGACACGAAGAACCTGCCGAGGAAGACCCTCGTGCTGAAGACGAAGAACACGCCGGAGAAGCCCGCGCTGCAAGACTAGCCGAAGAAATTCTGGCTGAAGCATACGCCGAAGAACCGGTTGAAGACGAAGATCGAGCTGAAGACGCCGATTACGGGAACGCCTCTCCCGATGCAAGCACGGCAGCAGATGAAGAACGATCCGACCCGGGGTTGGCTGGGATGCCACCGATGTTCGACGGAGACTGCGCAATCGCAGCCCGCTTCCTTGATGATTGGGACGAATGGTCCAGCACGTTAAGTGTGCAATTTTCACAGTTCCAGCTTTGCGCTATCTTCCTTTCCCTGTTCAGACCGCCTGTCGACCACTGGGCTGAGCAACGCCTACTCCAAATCCGCCAGTGGCGAGATGAAGGCATGACCGACGACGACGACGCCCTCCTCGAAGACATCATCGGGAGGTTCATGGAAGAGTTCGTTCCGCGTGACGACGCGAGAGAAGAATACGTTGAAGACGCAGCTGAAGATCCCGAGAACCCTGACAATTGGGAAACGGTTGATGACGGGGAGTCCACCAATGATGGTGAAGTATCTCCACCACCCTCCTTGTGCCGCGATGACAGCCAAGATTCTGAGGAAGAGCCTGGCGAGGCTGAAGAATACGGCTGCCAAGAAGAAGTCGACAAGTACTACTACTCGGACGACGCCGATACGCCTGACGAGGCTGGACAACAATACGTCGACTACGGCAAAGTTCCACTCCCATACGACGCCGAACGAGACTATGCGGATGCAATCCTTGGAAGAACCCGCACGCACCTTGAAGAGAGGGTACACCCTCAACCGCGCAAACAGAAGAAACGCAAGACGCGCGCTGTCAACAAAAGGAAAGCCGTTAAGCGGCCAACAGCTAAGTCACCCCCTACCTGGGAATCCAGATACATTCGCCGATTCGGAAAAGCCCGCCTACAGATGCTACGCAACGGAGGAATACCCGACTATATGATCGAGGAAGAACTCTTACCGCCAAAGCCCACGACGACCCCATACGACCATGACGAAGAAAGACGGTTCTACAACGAATGGACCGGCCCAGAAACACTTGCAAGACCTGCCGCGGAACCCGCGAGCTGGAGAGGTCCGAACACATTCTCGACCCCGGCATATCAAGCCGCACCCGCTGACCCGACACCTGCCTCCTGGGGGAGCGCTGAAGCCGACGCCGCGCAAGAGTCGCGAGCTGCAGAAAACACCGGATGGTTCGCTTACCAGAGCAACCCGAACGCCATGGACATAGGAAGGATGAACCTTCGCACCCAAGCTAAGTGTCACCATTGCTGGAGAACCGGACACACCCGACGCAACTGTCCCTTCAGGGATGAACCACGCCGTCGTTCATGGATGGCTGACTACAACAATGATTGCGACGACATGATGCCGCAGGCTGCACCGCCGCGAGCTGAACACCGAATGCCGCGCGCTGATCCGCCGCAGGCTGCACCACCTCGAGGAAGATCACCGACTGTCAAGCCCGTCTATGGAAGCAACGTGGCAACCTACGCACCAACTACCTGATATGAGCCGACGGTTATCACCGTTCCAGAAACACAGAGACGTGCCCCTACTCCATCCCCATCTCCCATCTCTGACGCTGGCTTTAAGCACATTCAACACCACGTCATCTCAACCGACCACGGGACGTACAACGTTCCCCTCCTATCACCCGATGAACTCGCCGAAGCTCTGGAAGACACCCACATCAACGCCGTTCATGCCGCAGAGGAAGGACAATACCTGCGAGCTGCAAATCTATGCGAACGAGCTCGACTTCTCACATTCCCGAGCCGACTACCACGACAATACGAAGAAACGGTAATGCAAGCCGCCGTTGGCAAACTCGAACGGGACATGGCCAGGATGGCTGAGGAATACGAACGCAAGGTTTGGAAACGTCGACAAGGTCAACTGCAAAAGCTGGAGGATCAACTCGGAGAAGCCCTTATCATTGGCGATGACGAAGAAGCCCAGCAACTGGACGACAAGGCCATACGGCTTGCCAAAGTATTGGCTGCAACCGACGAAGACCGCGACAAGGCTCTCCCCATTGACGACACCGACATCCTGATACAACGTGGGCGTTGTTCCCGAAGAGAGGGTAATGTTACGTTTTCGCCTTCACCTAACCCTCGAACACCCCTCGCGAAGACCCCGGACACCGTTGGACGACACATGCAAGTACGATTCGGCAAAGACGGGAAAACCACCACCAAGATTATGCATTGCATCCCCGCTGCTAAGTCACCTGACTCTGGTCACGTGATCATCCAAGCTAACAAAACCTACGAAGTGCGCATGTGATCTTAGCGCCCGCCCGTCACGTGACCCTGGCACGTGACCTGGCTAGACCTGCACCAGAAGGGCCCAGATGAGCTTGTGCCTGGACCGGCCTCGACTGCCTCATGTTCCGATGACTCGTACGTTCCTGATCGATAGTGCCTTGATTCTGATGGATTGCGATATGACTCCCTTATCTCTGACTCATACCTTTGCGCCTTACTGCCATTGGTCGACTCTTATCTCTGACTCGTTGTGACTCATTCCTAGGATCCCCTTACTAGAGTTTCGGAGTTCCAAGCTGGGGTTCAAACCTCCTTGGACTTGTATAAGTAGATGGGCTTATGGTCGCTGAAGACCTAAGCTTGACTTCTTGGATTATACCACCCATTGTACTTGCCTCCTACTTGGCTGCCTGCCAATAGAGTGCTGTTGTGCCTTTGGTGCTTATCTCCCTTGACTGTCCTTAGCTGGTTTGAGCTGTTTGCCAAGCGTCCCTTCCTTCCTCCTTTCATCTCTCCTGTCGACGTGTGCTGTTAGCCACTTAGACTTGTACCATTCTCCTTGCGCCGAGCTGTCTGCCGACGCCCTCCTTCAGTACATCGCCTTTCTCCTTGCTCATATCCTCTGGGCAACCTTGTTACGCATTACCTGCGAGCTGATCGCCGCCTGTGTGAGTAACTTCGACATCTCTCGTGATCGTTAGGTCGTCTCCCGTCCCTAGTCGCCTCCCTACAAGACGCTGCTAGAAGAACGTCCGGTGGAACGTTACATCGCGGGAAGAGCACTGCGAGGCGTGCATCTTCGCGCGTGCTACACGCCTGCCCATCCCTAAGATACGCGTTAGCCCCCAAGCGCAGAACTTCGGCGAGGAAATACATACCGACGTCTGGGGCCCCGCCCCGGTGTCGACTCGTCGCGGACGGCGCTACTTTGTCACGTTCATGGACGACGCCACTCGGTTCACCTTCACCTACCTTCTGGCTGCCAAGAACGACGTGCTCACCTTCTATCGCCACTTTGAGGCGTGGGCAAAGACCCAGAACCACTGCGACATGATCAAAGTCTTGCGCTCGGATCGGGGCGGCGAGTACTTGAACGCTGAGTTCGATCAGCATCTCGCAGCTGCCGGTACTGCGCGTCGACTCACCGTCCACGACACACCACAGTTGAACGGCGTGGCCGAGCGCCTCAACCGTACCCTTGTCGAAAAGGTACGGGCGCTGCTCCATATGGCGAACCTTCCCCAGAACATGTGGGGAGAGGCTCTGAGGCACTCGACTTGGTTGAAGAACCGCACCTCAACGAAGGCACTCGGCGGCGGCACGCCTTGGCAGGCGCTGTACGGGTCCCCGCCCGACTTGTCCGGGCTGAAGCGTTTCGGTGAGCCTGTTACGTTTCGACCTGGAAGTGGACACTGACACTCGGGAATGACACCACGTCAGCGATATATCGTCATGGACTTGTTGGATCAATCAGCCGGGTAAGCTCCGGCGCATGTGATTGTGTACGATAACGGATCGGATCATGACTCGATGTGACTCATTCCTAGGACAGCTGTATTAGGGTTCGCTCTACTTACGCTATTGGCTAGGATAGTTTGGAGCGGCGCTTGAAAGCCCGCGCGTATCTGTATAAGTAGTAGTCGTGGAAGACCAGGATCGCCATCTTGGTCTTCTTCAATACCACCATCTTCGTTGTCTCCCTCTGTCTTGTAGACTCTCCTCCCTGTGAAGTGAGTCGTCTCCGGCATATCCCCTTAGACCAGGGATCCCCGTGAGCTTATCCCGAGTTCCCCGTCGTGGGCAGTGGACGTCTATCCCATCGGATCTGTATTCCATCGCGTATTCCTCTATCACAACGAACGAGTCGCCAAACCTTACGGTTACATCTATATCGTCGACCACCCTTCTTGGAGGACCATCGTCCCTCTCGACGAACCTCCCGTGGACGTACCCCAAGCGGAGGACTTACACGCGTTCATCGCACTGAACGGGGATCTAGCCCCGCACCCAGCTGAGTATCCAGACTCCATTACCAACCGCCTGTTCTATCGACCGTTTAGGATCGCCGCATCGACTGAGGCCTAAGTCAGGCAAACGTCCGTGGTAGACGTTACATTAAGACCAAGATCCACCGTGGCCAATCCTAAAACCAAAGACCTCTGGGTGCCCTTCCGCCCCTACTACATCGACCGACGAGGAGAACGCAACGTTCCCAAAAGATATCTTCAATCAGCTTTCTGGAAAGACGACGCTGAAATCCCTGGATACGTCGCCTATTACATCGACCCACAAGACCGACAACACATCATCCCAGTCGAGTTTAACTTCGACTTCACCTGCTGGACCGAAATCCGTTGGAGCGACGCCAACAACAAATTCCAAGTCACCAAACCCGCATCATCCGCACTCAACCTCGACATCCGCAACAGCGAAGTAGTAACCCGTGACCAGTGGGGACCTATCGACGGAGAAGCAGAAGAACCAGCTCGATCCCCTACTCCCAAAACTCCTGCACCATCCCCTTCACTTGCCAGTAATCCCGAAGAAATCCACGTCCTCAAAGACGAACAAGAAGAAGAAGCCTTGGAACTTATCGCTAAGTCCATCCCAGTCATGAGCCAAACACAGACAGTAACGCACGAGGAAATGCGCCTAGGCACTGCCCTCTTTGACACCAAATACCCGCGTAACACCGACCCACCTCCCGGGGGAGACCCCGGAGATGACAAAAACAACCACGGCGGAGACGGAGGCGGAGGCGATGATCCTGGAAATCCAACAGGACTCCCTAACGTACCAACATTCCCACAACTCACCGACCGATTCGTCGGAAAAGAACCACCGGTATTCAAGGGAGAACGAGACAAGGCAGAAGCATTCCTGGCCCAATGGAATCGATTCGCAGGGGTCAACAAGTTCAACCGCAACATCAACTTCCCCTACACCAAAGCAATGATGTTCCTCACCTATCTCCAAGGAGACCTTGTCGACGAATGGGCCACCAAAACCCAAGAATGGCTTGACAAACAGCCAGACCAAGCCGACCCCTGGCTCTGGAATGGCGTCGAAATCGCCTTCAAAAAACAGTTCCGCGACAACCTCGAACAGGAAAACGCTCGCCTAGAGCTTGACAAGGGATTCCGCATGACGGGATCGGATATCGACAGCTACGTGACTAAATTCGAGAAAACGGTCCGCTTAGCTGGCTACCGCCTAGATGACCAACTGGTCCTCGACAAATTCACAAGAGGATTACCCATGGATCTCTATCGCAACGCCTACCAGTTCCACGACCCCAGAAACTATTCGCAGTGGAAGACTGCCGTAATCGAGCAGCAGAAGAAATACCTTCACATGAAGGCCAGGCAAGACGGGTTCGGATGACTACCCACAACCCAGCGTCCTAAGCAGCAGCAGATGCGTTTCCAAACACCGCAAAGGCCAAACCAACCAGTATGGCGGCAATACCAGAACCATCCCGACGCCATGGACACCACCCCAGGAAGGATCCGAGCTCGAGTAGCCGAAGTAGGCGACCCAAACCGCCCGGAAATCAACCATCGTGACAACCGCCCCCCATTCCCACCAAGGGGAGGATTCATCCAGCGAGGGCGCGGAGGACGCGGCATCTTCGACGCTAAGGACGTTACCTGCTATAATTGCGGACGCAAAGGCCATTTCTCACGCGATTGTTCCCAGCCCCGTCAACCACGACCAGGATTTAGCGGGCCTCCCCAAGGGCGGAGCGCCTACATCGAGGAAGTTCCTACCGCACCCCAAAGCGTAGCGGAGGAACCGCTCATCAACCTAGATGAGCCCGTAACCACCCCTCAAGAAACCGACACGCCGATGACCCTGATGATGGGCAAAATGGCGGAGCTTCACAATCAGATGGGGGAATGGATGAGGAAGGATTTTCCCGACGCCTGAACCCATCGGCCTGGGTGAGGGCTTCTCAATGTAACTCGCAGTTCATAACGCGCTATCGATCTATGCATGTTTCAGTTTCGATCCGCACGAGTAACTCAATGGCCGACAAACAAGCATTAGTGGACTCAGGAGCCACTAACAACTTCATGCACCCCAACTTCGCCAAACAAATGGGCATTGGGATCAAAGAACTAGAACGACCCCGTAACATTTGGAACATCGACGGGACACACAACAAAGGCGGGAAAATCACTCACTACACCGACCTGAACGTACAAACAGACGGAAAAGTCAAAACCATTCCGTTCTTCATCACAGACGTAGGAGGAGAAGACGTCATACTTGGGTATCCCTGGCTCGCCACCTTTCAACCCAGAATTCACTGGGCCACTGCAACCTTGGACACCAAGCAATATCCCATCATTATACGCACGACTAACCCACTTAGACCCTTCACGGCACGATCAGCAGTAGAGCAATTGCGACAAACGCTCGAGCAATGTATGGATCAACACAAGGAACACATCCTCGCGGAACTAGAAGAGGATTCACTACCCATTCACCTACGAACCACGGCAACGGAACTCGCAATCACGGCACAACAATACACGGAGAAAAAGGAAATCCCAGACGAATACAAACGACACGCCAAGGTCTTCAGCGAAGAGGAATCCCATCGTCTTCCACCTTCCAGACCATGGGACCACGCAATCGAGTTCAAACCGGATGCCCCAGACCACATTGACTGCAAGATCTACCCAATGAATCAAGCAGAGGACAAAGCACTTAAAGAATGGCTCGACGCAGAACTGGCAAAAGGATATATCAGACCTTCAAAATCCCCGTACGCATCTCCTTTCTTCTTCATCAAAAAGAAGGACGGAAAGCTACGACCAGTACAGGATTATCGGGTAATCAACAAATGGACCATACGCAATCAGTATCCACTCCCTCTCATACCCGAACTCATCGCAGACCTAAGCGGTGGAGTGATCTTCTCCAAATTCGACGTCCGATGGGGGTACAACAATATACTTGTCAAAGACGGCGACCAGGAAAAGGCAGCGTTCAAGACAAAATACGGGCTATATGAACCATTGGTCATGTACTTTGGACAAACAAACTCGCCGGCCACCTTCCAAGCAATGATGAACCACATTATCGCCCCGCTCATCGAATATTTCGAACGCAAAGGAACCATCATACGGGCATATATGGACGACATTGGCATTGCAACAACAACGACGGAACAAGATCACACGGAAGCCGTACATGCGGTCCTAGACCTCCTCGAAGAACACGACCTTTACCTGAAACTGGAGAAATGCACCTTCCACTCTTCCTCCCTCGATTACCTGGGGGTAATCATTGAAAAGGGGGTGATTCGCATGGACCCCATCAAAATTTCGGGCATACGCGAATGGCCTACCCCAAAAACCGTCAAACAGGTGCGATCATTCTTGGGCTTCTGCAACTTTTACCGCGCTTTCATTCGAAATTTTGCCACACACGCACGACCCCTCAACAAACTCACCCGCAAAGACACAGAATGGACATGGGGAACGGAACAGCAGCAAGCATTCGACAAACTCAAGGAGCTAGTGACACAAGAACCGGTACTCAAACACCCAGAACTAGACAAACCATTCGAGCTAGAGGTCGACGCATCAGGATACGCCGTAGGAGCGGTACTACTCCAACGAGGTGAAGACAACAAACGCCACCCTATTGCATACTATTCAAACACCCTCAACGCCGCGGAACGAAATTACGACATCTACGATCTGGAACTACTTGCCATAGTCAAAGCACTGCGCAACTGGAGGCAATACCTGGCAGGATCACCACACAAGATCAAGGTATTCTCGGACCACATGAATCTGCAATACTGGAGATCCCCTCAAAAATATCGAGACGCGTAGCCCGGGAAGTACTCGAACTCTCTGAATACGACATAGAGATTCACCACATCAAAGGCACAGCCAACGGACGAGCAGACGCACTATCCAGACGACCGGACTACGATCAAGGAGACCACGACAACGAACAAGTCACGGTATTACCCGACCATATCTTCGTTAGAGCAGCAGAAATCGACACCACGGAAGATCCAACACGACGCGGAAACACAGTAACCGTCGCAGAAATGCAACCTACGAATCCGGTATATACTCAGGACGAAGAAGTCATCCGACGATGGGTAGACCCCCACAAGCTTAAAAGGATCGAAGGCACATGGTATAAGGACGGACGACGCGCAGTCACGGGAGACCAGATCGAACGAAGGCACATCATTCAAGCCCACCATGACCCACCGGTGCATGGACATCCGGGAATCAGCCGAACAATCAAAATGGTCGAACGATACTACTGGTGGCCGGGACTGCGACAGGAAGTACAGGACTACGTCAAGGGATGCGCGGACTGCCAAAGGATCAAAGTCAACAACCGCCCCACACGCGCACCACTACAACCCATATTCCCAAAACCGGAAGCCATGCCATTCGAAACTATAGCCCTGGACTTTATCACGAAGCTACCCCAAGCAGACGGCTGCGACACCATACTAACAGTAACGGACCACGACTGTTCGAAAGCGGCCATATTCATCCCATGCCGAGAGGAAATAAGCGCGGAAGGAACCGCAGCATTGTACGTGAAACACGTTTTCTCCCGATTTGGACTACCGGCCCGCATTATTAGCGATCGAGACCCGCGATTCGCGTCCAAATTCACACGCGAACTATGCAAGATATTGGGAATCGAACAAACATCTCTACGGCCTATCACCCCAGGACAGACGGACAATCGGAACGCACCAACCAGTGGCTAGAGCAATACCTGCGCTTCTGGGTCAACGAGCGACAAGACGACTGGATCCACTACCTCCCGATGGCAGAATTTACTCATAATAACTGGCCCAACGAGTCCACAAGGGAGTCCCCCTTCAACACCCTTATGGGGTATAACCCACGCGCCGACTGGATTGATCGACCTTCCCCTATACCCCAAGTAGCACTTCGCGTCAAACAGTTCAAAGAGGCTAGAATGCGCGCCCAGGAACTGATGAGAAAAGCGCAGCAGGGGTGGATCAAACACAAAGATACGCCCAAGTACCAAATCGGGGACCTGGTCTGGCTCGAAGGACGCCACCTACGTACCAACCAACCAACCACAAAGCTCGCGCCCAGGAGACACGGCCCCTTTAAGGTTATTCAGGTGATGTCCGCAGTCAATTATCGATTGGAACTTCCCACGCAGTGGAGCATTCACCCAGTATTCCACACGGATCTCCTGACTCCTTATCGCGAAACTCCCACACACGGCCCCAACTATCAGCGCCCACCGCCAGATCTGATTGATGGCGAAGAAGAATACGAGGTCGAGAAGATTCTAGACTCTCGACATTTCGGCAGAACAAAGAAACTGCAATATTTAGTCAAGTGGCGCGGATACCCGGACTCCGATAATCAGTGGGTCTCGAAGGATGACGTATTCGCCGAATGAAGCGATAAGGGAGTTCAAACGTTTAAACCCCGCCAGGGAAACACATATAAGCGCAGGGACTTTCCCAAGAGACGTCCCCATCTCCCTCTCTCCTACTTCCATCTACTCATGTCCCGATCCCCAGTTCAAGTCCACTATGTCCTCGACGACCTACTCCCCATCTCAGTCCAGCCCACTGTCATCATTCAGAACGCCCCGCCATCACCATCCCTGTCGCCTGCCCAGTCCGTTCAACCCAGCCCCAGTCGTCCAACTACCCCCATTCCATCCCTTCTTCCTTCGCCAACACCTACAGCAGCGGGCACACGAAGCCCGTCTCCGCAAGGCCATGTTCCACGAGACCTCCGTCCCGTCAAGACGAGGCTCAAGTACAAGAAGATCGCAGTTACGACTGGTACTTGTCCCAGGAGCATTGCCCCCTCAATCAACATCTCATATATGGGACTCACCTCACGGAGACTCACGACGAAACCCCGCCGCTATGCAGCACGGAAGGGGAACCACTCACTCTCCCCCCATCGGAAAGATCCGAGAAGCGCCGCCTCTACCGTCCGGAGGAACACAGTCCAGTTTCCCGATCTCGCGTGGAAACTCCGCCACCACGCGGGTTCCACCACAACAGGGGAGTCCACTTTATCCCCTTCCAGATTCGCGACGCTCAGGGCCGGTTGCACCCAGCTCGGTATACGCAGCTCGTCTTTACGGCGGACCCCTTCGTCCTCGCCTACAGACGAGGCAGCGACCAGCAATACGGCAAGTCGGTGCACGCCGCCCCAACTACGACGAACCCACGCCCACCTACACCGACGACGACCTGGTCTTTTTAGACCAGGACAGCACCTACCGCGAGTCGGTCGACATGGCCTGCATGGCCATGAACGACTTGACGGTCACGGCGGAGGTCCACCGCTACCGCTGCCTCCAAGCGGGCTACACGGCGAAGGAGGAAGAGCTCAAGAGGAAGATCGACGAGCTCGACAAGATTGGGCGCATGCGCCGGGAGTGCGTACTCCGCCTCCAACGCGCCAACGCCATCAAGCGCATCGAGGACGAGAGGGACTCCTATCGCCCCGGAGTCGAGGAGGGAGCCCGGATTGCGCGCCTCCGAGAGGAGATTTGCCGCGGTCGGTCTGGTGCCCGATCCTGAAAAGGGGGTGATGTTACGTTTCGACCTGGAAGTGGACACTGACGCTCGGGAATGACACCACGTCAGCGATATATCGTCATGGACTTGTTGGATCAATCAGCCGGGTAAGCTCCGGCGCATGTGATTGTGTACGATAACGGATCGGATCATGACTCGATGTGACTCATTCCTAGGACAGCTGTATTAGGGTTCGCTCTACTTACGCTATTGGCTAGGATAGTTTGGAGCGGCGCTTGAAAGCCCGCGCATATCTGTATAAGTAGTAGTCGTGGAAGACCAGGATCGCCATCTTGGTCTTCTTCAATACCACCATCTTCGTTGTCTCCCTCTGTCTTGTAGACTCTCCTCCCTGTGAAGTGAGTCGTCTCCGGCATATCCCCTTAGACCAGGGATCCCCGTGAGCTTATCCTGAGTTCCCCGTCGTGGGCAGTGGACGTCTATCCCATCGGATCTGTATTCCATCGCGTATTCCTCTATCACAACGAACGAGTCGCCAAACCTTACGGTTACATCTATATCGTCGACCACCCTTCTTGGAGGACCATCGTCCCTCTCGACGAACCTCCCGTGGACGTACCCCAAGCGGAGGACTTACACGCGTTCATTGCACTGAACGGGGATCTAGCCCCGCACCCAGCTGAGTATCCAGACTCCATTACCAACCGCCTGTTCTATCGACCGTTTAGGATCGCCGCATCGACTGAGGCCTAAGTCAGGCAAACGTCCGTGGTAGACGTTACAGAGCCGGTCTGGGTGCACGACCCGGACGGTTCCAAGCTCACGCCGAGAGCGCGCGAGGGGCGCTGGATAGGATTCGACGTCGAGTCGCGGGGCCACCGCGTGTACTGGCCTGCGAACAAGTCAGTTGGCGTCGAGCGGAATGTGTACTTCGCTGCGGCCGAGCGGCTCGAGGGGGAGATATGGACGTACCCACCTCCTCAACTTTCCAGAGCGAGTTGCACGCCGCACCTCCGCCACCGTCTGTCGCACCGCCTGCCGCACCGTTGTTGCTGCCCGCACCTCCACCACCCATCCAGCCACTCCCTGTGCCTGACCCGCCGTCCCCACTGACGTCCTGTCGTCCCTGTCCGAAGTCGAGGCAATGTTGCCCGCGCCTGACCCTGAGCCACAGCCACGCGTGCCACGCGTCTTCGCAAGCCATCCCGCATCGTGCGAGAGCTTCAAGCCAGTGTCGGTGTCGCCTCCACACGCCGCTCTGACCCTATCTTACCTAGGGGTGTTTCCGTGCGCGGGAGCTTTGCAGAGGGTGATGAGGAAGATTCCATCGATATGGCATGGGCTGTCGAAGGCGGTTTGCCTGCCCTTCGTGAGAACTGGGTCGGAGTCGAGATGGCCTTAGTGGCTGAGACTGCTGACTCAGAGCTCTAGAGCCGCGCAATCTCGCCGAGGCAAAGCGCCGCCCCTGACTGGCCGCTCTGGGAGCAAGCCATCCGCGAGGAGCTTGCCACGCTCCACGCCGCTGGCACTTGGACACTTGAACACACACCCCCTGGAGCCAACGTCATCGGCTCCAAGTGGGTTTTTAAGGCCAAGAAGGATGCTTCAGGCAAGGTTGTGAGGCATAAGGCGCGCCTTGTCGCGCAGGGATTCAGTCAGGTAGAAGGAGTCGATTATTTCGACACCTATGCCCCCGTCGCCTGGCTCGCATCGTCGCGCGCCGTCATAGCCATGGCCAACCGTCTCGGTCTTGAGCTGCACCAAGTTGACATTAAGGGTGCATATCTCAACGGCGAGCTGATGCCGGATGAAGTCCTCTACATGCGCCATCCCCCGGGCTATCGCGAGGACGCTTCAGGTCGCGTTCTGCGCCTCCGCAAATCCCTGTACGGCCTCAAGCAGGCAGGCCGCCGCTGGTACCAGAAGTTTGTCAGCATCCTCAGCAGCCTCGGGTTCCAGCAGTGCAAAGTCGATCAAGCAGTATTCTACAAGCACAACAAGAAGCCTCAAGTTCTCATCGTCATCGCCGTCCATGTGGACGATTGCACCATCGCCGCTAACAGCACCGTGGCCGTCGACGCACTCAAGGCCGGGCTCCAGAAGCACGTCGAGGTTACAGACCTCGGCGAGCTGCACTGGATGCTCGGGATTGAGGTCAAGCGCGATCGAGCCGGCGGGACTGTGCACCTGTCGCAGAAGTCCTACATCGACTCAATCTTGCGTCGTTTCGGTTTCGACGATGCGAAGACCGTCTCCACCCCCTTCGACACCCAAGTCCGGCTCACCCTCGAGCAAGCCCCGGCGGATGCAGCAGAGTTCGCAGTCATGCGCGACGTGCCCTACCGCGAGGCTGTTGGCGCGCTCAACTGGGCCGCGCTCGCCACCCGCCCCGATATCGCGTTCGCGGTGTCCACTGTCGCCAGGTTCTCGGCCAACCCCGGGATGGCGCACTGGACCGCGGTAAAACGCATCTTTCGCTATCTTGCGGGGACGCGCGACCTGTGGCTCACGTACAGCGAGAAGCAGCGCATGCTTGTCGGATACGCGGACGCTGACGGGAGCATGACGGAGGACCGCCGCGCGATCACTGGTTACACGTTCCTCATCGACGGCGGCGCCGTTTCCTGGTCTTCGAAGAAGCAAGAGATCGTTTCACTCTCGACCACAGAGAGCGAATACGTCGCGGCTACGCACGGTATGAAGGAGGCCCTCTGGCTCCGGAACCTGCTCGCCGAGGTCTTCGAGCCGCTGTCCGACGCGACAACATTGTTCTCAGACAACCAGTCCGTGATCGCGTTAACGCGCGACCACCAGTTCCACCCACGCACGAAGCACATTGACGTGCGCTACCACTTCATTCGTTGGGTAGTTGAGACGGCGCAATACGACTCGTGTATTGCCCCACTGCCAACATGGTGGCCGACGCGTTGACCAAGGCGCTCCCCTCGCCAAAAGTCAAACATTTTGCGGACTGTCTGGGACTTCGCGCAGTTTGAGGGGGAGTGTTGAAGTGAGTTATTCCTGTCCCATCGATTGTTCCTTTTGCCCGTGTGGACTTTGTGCAAACCCGCGCAAGTCCTCGTATCTTGAGTATTAGTTTCATATGTCTGAGTCGTTCGGATGCCCGGCCCTATGCCCCGGATCTCCTCCTGGTCGTACGCGCCCGCGGATTCGTTTATACCGTTGCCCTGCGGAAGCAGAGCATAAAATTTACCTACTGTACAGTTCTAGTAGCTGTAGCTATTTAAACCCCCCCTTTTCCATACTGTAGACCTCAGTGATTTGCCCATCTAGTGTGCGCAGATACTGAGGTAAGATATTCTTAGTTCGATACTTTATTCGCTCATGCTTATTCAATCTCGTAGCTTCGTCTATTCGTACAGGTGAATAACATAGTGATTTGCCCATCTAGTGCGCGCAGATACTGAGCTTCGTCTATTCGTACAGACTCCGCACCCGCGCGCATACAAACACTCATCTTTATTCACATTCTTACTATTCCGAGATCCCATACCAGTTACAAACACAGCCTCTGACCTGAACACACCCCCCTTCCAATTCTTGACGCGGTGACAGTCACTCTACTCGTGCCTACACTCTACTTAATTTCCAACCATGGTACGTCGGCTCTACCGACGAAGGCCAAAATATCAGCTCATATATATTCCATTTCCGGAAAGATGTCTGACCTTTTGACGAGCCCACTTTCCAGATCCGTACAACCTCTAGCTTTTCGCCGTAGTACATTCATCGCTGCATCACACACATTCTGAACCACTCCTAAGCATTTAGCGTTCTCACCTTTCGGAAGTCGACTCGCATGATGGCATCAAGTACAGTGCATGGCTGGTGCGTACTTTCGCTTGATGGAGTTGGACGCTGCGGCAGGGGCGGAGCATTTTCGCTCGCACTGCGACATGTACATTCTATCAGTCTCACCAGGCCTCGCTGAGTAGCTAGTCAGTGGCCCCGCCACTTACACTTACCACCATTTCTTGTGAGATCCTTTTCCGCCAAACCTGCTGTCATCGACATCGCTGGACACGTCACAATCAGCGACAACTGATTCGCTCCGACCTTCGCCCTCGTACTAGCTGATTTCTGGGGTGCCTTGGTCGCTACCGTCCTGAGGCGAAGTCCAGCAACGAACAGTACTTGCAGGACAATAGCCACAAAACTTTCAAGCATATGCGGCTTTTTTCCGCTGTTGATTTCGACGTTTGATTATCTTGCTTAGATTGACCTGGTTCAAACAAAGGGCAGATCAACACTATCGACTATCTTTGAGGATGCATTGGGGCACATTCACGCGCCGTGGAACTCGTCCTCGATAACTGATTAAGGTATTGTAACTTGCTAAGCTTGACTTTTTGCGTCCAACCGCACAATATTTGTTCCTACGGCTCCACATCTGTGCGACGCGAGATTGTGCGACCCTAGTCATCCCACTAGCCCTCTGGATTATCGGAGCACATAACTGTGAGGTAGCAAAACTGAGTCAATTTGCACTCAAAGCATACGACATAGTCTTTTGAGGGACCAGTGGGAATTCGTCATACTTCTCGAAGTCGCCTAGGTATCCCCAGAACGACCTTGGCTTACACACCACCGGAATTGACTACCTGAACCTCACTTTAGACAGGGCGTGCCCTGGACATGGTTTAATACTTCCGCCTTCGATTTTGATTTTT
This sequence comes from Lactarius hatsudake, assembly GCA_024734325.1. Lineage (NCBI taxonomy): Eukaryota > Fungi > Basidiomycota > Agaricomycetes > Russulales > Russulaceae > Lactarius > Lactarius hatsudake. Next base: position 73,498 of record JANSJP010000204.1, on the reverse strand, counting down.
ATTGTTGTCGAGTACTAGACACTCTCCAACGACTGATATCGCGTTTGCTGTATGGTGACTGCATATTTGGCCTGTTGATCGTCCCGCCACATTCGCGTCTCTGCGACCTGTCCTCTTACGCTGGGGACCCCTGTGCACAGCTGAGTCCCGGGAACTGTGTCGTCACTGAGCCGAAGGGGGCCACACGCCCAGGACTCTGTCCCCGTGGAAGTATGCAGGACGAGGAAAGTGGGTGCGTGTAGGTCATTCATCTCTCATCTCGGGCGTCAGGTGCCCAGAATCCCAGAGAACGATCAGATATCTCTCCGCACGCGACCAACACGCGACTTCTGAGATCTGAGATCTGAGCCGCGAGATTCCTGGATTCTTATTTATCATTTTCATTCGTGAGGCCTGCATGAGGCATCGAAGCTTGAGCTTAGATTAGACCGGTGACCGCTCGCTCTATGGGGCAGTCGCTTGCGACCCCCCAAAAAATACTCATTCGGACGGCTGGTTACGAGTCCACAAAGGGTAATTACGCTCAGCCTGATACTGCGGCGGATACTGCGGCGGTGACGAAGATATCCACATGACCAACTGCGAGCGCAACCTGATGCCCCTTCTTGGTATCCCTCAGGTTATGACACTGAGTGAGATTCTCCTTCGCAATAGCCTTCTCCATTAAACCGGACTTCTCCTACGAGCCTTTCGCCAGCGGGTAAATATTGCAGTCAAAAGTGCCAGCTTTGACGACGGGGAGTTCTGTATGCAGTGTCCAAGTTACGAGCAGGTTGCGAGTAGTACGAGCATCAATGCGCGGCTAGCAATAGAACATATGTAATTTCATCACGGGAAACTGCGGTGTGTCTGGGCCCATGACCTTTTCTAAATCTGTCCACCAAGTTCGCAAGTCTACAGATCATTTTGTGGTACCCTGCCACTGTGCGAACACCGAAATGATTGATGCAGCCTAAATGAAGCCCTCTAAACAGCATCCTCGTTGGTGAACACCCACTCGAACACTGCGTAGCGCCTCGTTCCAAGTACCCGTGTCTCTCTTTCCTATTATGTTACCGCTGAGAAAAATAACGATAGGAGAATTGGGGGACTGATAACGAGTCTTCCTGGAACTTTGCGGTTCTTTGTTGAAGTTGTCACCCCTTGCTTGAGGGGGAAGATGGAAGATGTGAAGGAAGGTTATTTGATGGTCGCGTCCAGGGTCGCGTCTTTCCCACCAAGTGCCAAACACGATGTCACTGCCCTCAATCTTAATAACGGTTATTCTGAGCGATAAAGCGCGTTCCATAGTATCGGAAACACCTTTGACGCTATTCCTTCAACAACAACACTGCGACCTTTCCTGCATCGAATAGTAGTATCCACATTCGCCCTCGTCAAAAAGACAGCACCTGAATTCGCTATGATGTCCAGCACTGAACACGATGCACCTGGTAAGAAAATCCCATCTATACCATCAGAGCGCAGTGCCTGATGTACTGTCTTCAGATCCAGACGATGGTACGAGCCTCTAGGAGATGCTGCTCGTGTGAGAGATTTACTTCCTACATTCGTGACAGCCGGGCGCTCCCGCCGGCCTCAGACCCCTGAGCCCGATAGGCTCAGCGAGGTGCAGTCCACGGAATCCGCTCACCCCAGCGAGAATACGTCTCTCCCAGTAAACGGGATGTATCCCCTTCTTGATTTAATCACGGAGCAAGGGAGCAATGGCCTCAGTAAATCCCGGTTCTTTATATCAATTGTGCCACGCTCATGGCATCCAAGTCGACAAGATTGTCATCGCTCAACAGTCTCTCCAAGAATTTATCAACGAACTCTCCCCGGGTGCTTATTCTTCCATAACAAAAGTGGACTTCGAAATACTGGACAGTATTGTTCTCAAACCGTTAGGAATCTATGGTTCGAAAGAAGAGATCGTGAGGTTTCTCCGTGAAATAAAGGCTATCGATGACAGCACGTACGTTTTTTACTTCTTTTTGACATGTTGGTGGACTGACGCCTCAGGGACAGCGCACAAAAATTGCTCGCACCACGGAACGGACAAGCGGCTAGGGGCTCTGAGCCATTTATTAGATCGGGATTATACGTTGTGCACTCATTCTTGTCTGCCTCCGAAGAGCAAGCCTATGTAGTCTACTGGCCAGAAGATACCACTTGGGATGATCGTGCGGCTTCGCCCGTTCAGCGCAACAGAGTCACATTCATGCGGTATGATCAAGATTCCCCGCCGTCTTTCATTCCTAATCGATCGGATCTACATAGATACATAAGCAAACTATGCGACCAATTGGTATGTTTACTCTCGAGTGAACATTCAAGGGCAGTTGCGTGGGGTGACAACGACGACGGAGCCGACAAGGAGGGTGACGACGACAGTGACGACAGCTTGACCGACTCGGAGAAAGCTGACTCAAACAGATTTTATCGTTTCGAGGTGGCAAAAACAAAGGATCAAGAAGAGAATGTCATTGTCCAAGAGGGATTCATGGTACGCCGGCCACATGTGACAATCATTTACCCCTACTTTGACATTGGTTTCTGTTCGTGACAAGATGTCCTCTCCCCTGATCGTTGACCAAGTTCCGTCACCGGAAGTGGACACCGACCCAAGAGCCTTCCGTCCAGCACTTCTCCATGGAGAGAAGGTGCAAGGCCTCACGACAGCCACATTCGTGCCAGCGAGGACCATCGTTGAGCGCTTTGTTCACAGTAATCAAACCGCTGACCAGATCAGGCTCCGTTGGTACGCTTTATAGATATTGGAGTCGACATGTTAATACAATCACCTTAACAGGGGAAACGATGTCGTGTGCCTTTCTGAGGAGTTCGACGCCATGTCGCAGAGGCCTCTGGTCACGGCACTGGGCCTCGGCGCTCGATTCCCGAAGGAATACGAAGCTTGGGAGAGAAGCAAGAACGAGATCGAGCGTCGATTCCAACAGATCATTTCCCAGCGGACGGAGGACACGCATGCAAAAATCGAAGACCTCGAGAGAATAAGGGTCACAGTGCAGGGAGCTGTCGTCAACGAGTTGTTAAGGATATTTCCGTGAGCTATGACTACCTTCGGAGCGGCACTATCCCCTCATAACCGACGAAAGGTCACTTCAACGTGAGAGGTTTTTACCTGAATCGGGTTCAGCCGAACCGGTGGGCCACAATACGGAAAGTAAGAAAGTCGACACTCTTTCCTGTGTCCTAACGGATGGTTATAACAAAAATAGTAGATTCGCTCCGCCTCTTTTTTCTCCGTTATTCGCAAATAGAGCCGATGTTTCGGGACAAAATACTCGGAGCCGACTTCGGAGGATGCTTGAAGGCCTCGGCATTTCCGTTCAAGAAGAAGCGTTTTGTGTTTATTCAGCTCCTGAATTCGGTCTCGCAGGATGGGAAAGGTCAAAGTGCGGACTTGACCCGCGTGGCAGATGCCGTCCTTAGTCAACAAGACGAGAGGAGTACATTGGCAGTTCTCAAAACATTTGGAAAGGACGACAAGGGTGTCCCTTCTCGGCTACGAAGCCTCTTCAGGGTCTCAAGAGGTGAAGTGGGGTTGTGGGAAAGCGCCAGGAAGCGTGCATCGTCTGTATCTGATTCTCAGTTCCTTTCGCAACTCAAGACCATACCCGTCGACGATTATCTACATAGAACCGCCGTTGACATCGAGAACACTGCTTACACTTTCCTCATTAAGAAGGTCGACGCCTTGGCATCCGGAATCAGTCAGGAGATCCTATTTACACAAAAATCGGAATGTTCTAAGCAGATTCAACGAGAAGAGGACAACAAAAAGAGTCGAGAAGTGCAGATATTGTGGTCTAACTTCGTCCATCAAATCAAGGATGTGTCTACACAGCGCTCCAAATCGTACGTCTACTACTACTACGGTATCCGAAACGGGCTGACAACTTAGTGTGGCCCAGGCGTAGAGTTGTCTATGTTGAGACGCGACTGCATAAGTCACATGTCTCGTGGGATCTGATTGTGTCAGCCCACATACTAAATACGGTATCTGTCCCTTATGGACTGATTTGGACTATGACCGGACTTGTACGGACCGCTTTTGTTTATCTTTATTGTCAGAGCCATATATGGCTCTTATTGTTCTCTATTGTTAAGATACCAGTATTGTCTGCTTTAGGCAGCTATTGTTCTCTGCCTTCCAATGGCATTTCTCCCTCTGGCGCACAGACCATCTGTATTGTGTTTGGATCACCTGTGTGCACAGACCATTCTTACCTAAGCATCCTGTATATAAGGACTGCTGTTTACGCCTTCACACTTCAGAGTTTACTTCCCCTCTGAAGTGTAAGTCCCTTTTACTCTTCTCTACATCACCTTTACTCATAGACGTTCCATAGTAACTTGTCTACTAGGTGTGTATATATAAAGAGTTTACTTCCCCTCTGAAGTTAACTTGTCTACTAGCTCTTCGCTATTATCCCTCTTGCTCGTTAGTTCTGCACTCAACAGTCTATCCCGACTACTTTGAATTCAATAAATCGTCTGTCATCCGGGGTTTGTTTTGATAGTTCAACCCAACCTTGTGTGTCTCATCCGCTCAAACAGAGACTTACTACATCAGTGGCCATCAAGAGTCTCTACAAGAAGATGAGATAGAATATCGTATTCATCTCCTGCACCTGCGCTAGTGATGGGAAAGTTCAGTTCTGAACTTTGGTTCGAACCCGAACTTAGCTGAACCGGACCATGGTTCGGGGTTCGGGTTTGGCTGTTTGGCCTGAACCGGACCGATGGTCCGGTTCGGGGTTCGGAAAAATTCTGAAATTTGAGAACTTGTTTGAATGTGTTTGAACCTGAACCTCAATATACTCTACTCAATTACTCGGCCCATTCCAAAAGTGTGAAAGCAAATTTGCAAGTCTGAAATCAATCTGAAACATTGCGGCGACAGTCTGCATTTGGTCTACAATATGTGTGGGACCTTTTTGGGCGGCGTGGTGTTAGCGTGACTGATGTGTCATGATCATGACTTCCAGGTGGTGCGCCGTGCAACTTTGTCGCTTCATCCCCTTTCCAATCCTCTTATCGCCCTCCCATCGCTCCCTCATCACCAGCATCGTATTCTCCAATTGTTGCAGGAAGATGTCCACAACTCTTTTTGTTGATTCGTGTCAGCGCCCTGAGCCTTCGACCATTTTGCAATGATTCCCAGGACTCCCCCACCTCCGCGCGTTCGCTACCAATACCCCCCTCAGCGTCAGGCCCGTCACTTGTTGTGAGTTGCCGGTTATCGTTTCCATTCAGTATGCGCAACCCAGCTAAATGAGCATGTCCAAAGAGTAGTGATCTGAAAACTGTTTGCTCCCTGGTCTCTGGCGACTCCGGCCAAAAAAATGCATAAAGTCGAGGTATGTCCTTGTCCTTTCAACAACTTACTCCCCACTGAGCTAGTTATCAAGCCACGCTATGTCTTCATCTTCTACCACACCCAACCTCGGCGATGCTCTCCGTCCTGATGGCACTTTGAAGGAGGCATCAGAGATTATTTGGTCTTATGATGCGGACAAGTCGATTCCTTTCCCTTCGGACAATGTCTCTGGCAGTCGTGTGCCAGCGATGACGGTTGCTGGTGTACGCCGGACTGGTCGCGTTCCTCGTCCGTCGCAGTGCGCTCGCGAAGCGGCTGAGGCTACTTCAAGCAGCTCTACCAGTACACATTTAGGTGCCAAACGCAAGGTCGCAATCGACCCCAGACCCGATCGTCGTGTCACGCGTAAGGTTGCCATCAATGTGGACGATGACACTGCTGATCCCAGCGACGATGGCGCTACCACGGAGCCCGATGATGGCGCTACCACGGAGCCTGATGATGGCGCTACCACAGAGCCTGCCACGGATGACTATGAGTCCATCGAGGCCGTGGCTAACACCAACGATCAGGTGCGTTCCTTGTTCTCGCTTTCGAATGGCATTCTCACTTACTCCTCAGGCTATACCCTTCATACCCCAAGAAAAGCAGTCGGCTGATGTACGTCTCATCTTCCGCCGCGAAAAAGAACGTAAGCATCTGGATACAGGGAAGATTCAGGATGGCCATTGGTGTAAGGTCTGTTTGTAAGTACTTTCGTTCTGTCCGACCTTTGTTAAATTTCACTAACTGTACTTGCATAAAGGGAAAACAACACGCTCAATCAATCGTCGTGTTTTTTGACTGGAAGCATATCTACTCTACGAATGCACATCGCTAGGTAAAGACCCTCTCGTTTAATATACTTGGTTTTGATCTTTCCCTAGGCATCACGCCCAGCTGTACCGCCGCCGCTGCAATGCACTCGGTATTGAGCCCAATCCCCGTGCGCTTTTCCGTATGCCAACTGATTCGAGCACGACTGGGTGAGTACGAATTCTCTTACTTGCTCGCTCAGTGCTGATCCACTTCGCGTCAGTCAAACAGATCTTGAGGGGATCATTATCCGTGAGCCTAGGCTCCCCACTTTCACGAATGCGGGGCTTCTCGATCATATTATCGAGCTCGTCGTTTGTGAAGACGAGGTGAGTGGGACTTTTCTTATTGTATGCAAATCATCCTAATGTTACGTCTACCACGGACGTTTGCCTGACTTAGGCCTCGGTTGATGCGGCGATCCTAAACGATCTGTAGAAAAGGCGATTGGTGATGGAATCCGGGTACTCAGCTGGATGGGGGGCTAGATCCCCGTTCAGTGCGATGAAGGCGTGTAAGTCTTCTTCTTGAGGTACGCCTACGGGGGGTTCGTCGAGGGGTACGATGGTTCTCCAAGAAGGGTGATCGACGATATAGATATAGCCGTACGGCTTGGCGACTCGTTTGTTGTGATAGAGGAATACGCGGTGGTAAACTGATCCAAGGGGATATACGTCCACTGCCCACGACGGGGAACTCGGGATAAGCTCATGGGGATCCCTGGTCTAAGGGGATATGCCAGAGGCGACTCACTTCACAGGGAGAGAGAGTCCTAGAGACGATAAAGCAGAGAGGATGGTGGTATTGAAGAAGACCAAGATGGTGATCCTGGTCTTCCACGACTACTACTTATACAGATACTCGCGGGCTTTCAAGCGCCGCTCCGAACTATCCTAGCCAATAGCGTAAGTAGAGCAAACCCTAATACAGCTATCCTAGGAATGAGTCACATCAAGTCATGATCCGATCCATTATTGTACACAATCACATGTGCTGGAGCTTACCCGGCTGACTGATCTCATAAGTCCATGACGATATACCGCTGACGTGGTGTCATTCCCATGCGTCAGTGTCCACTTCCGGGCCGAAACGTAACACTAATATGTTTCCACTCCCCCAGGCATTCCGTTTGATCGAGCGTGGTGCCTTTCGCCGCCTCCTCAAGTTCTGCCGGCCAGGGCTTTCGGAGAAGGACATTCCACACCACCACACTCTTCGTGCTGAAGTACTTCGACGCGTGCAAGTTGCAGAAGGGAGGGTTCGTGAGAATATGAAGAAAATCCCCTCAAAAATATCTTTCACGTTCAATGCATGGACCTCCGCGCCAGGTGACCCGTACATTTCAGTTACAGCACATTACATAGACTCCCCTGCCGATAACCCGAATGCATGGGTGTTGATGTCCGAACAACTAATCTTCCAAGAGATTCAGGGAAGACACACCGGTAATAATATGGGAGACATCTTGGCCCGCGCTTTAGACCGGTATGAACTGCGTGGAAAGGTATGTCTTCACCCTCATATTTGTTTCTGCCCCACAAACTAATGTCCTGCTCTGCAGGTTGGTTGGTTTACTAGCGACGGTGCAGCCGTGAATCGCACCACGCTCTGTGTACTCCAGAACAGGCTGAACAGCCCTTCAACGGAAACTCGGTGGACTGCCCAAGAACATGACATGCTGTACGTGTTCACGCGTCCAAGACTTTCCGATCCTCATGTACAGCTTAGGTGCATGGAACACTCCCTACATCTTGCGGCAAAGCACTTCGTCCAAATGATTGCACCTCGTTTCAGCAAGAAGGTTAGCTCCTCAGGCAACGATACGGAGGACGACCCTCCCTTGGACAAAGACGGCAAAGACGACCCTGCCTCAGATGATGAGGACGAAGACGAAGATGAAGACATCGACGCAGGTGATTCGCTTGGAAAAGCAATTGCCCTAGTAAAGCAGGTATGTTTTTCCGAGCATCCTATTGACATGTCTCCTACACTAATGTACACGCTACAGATTCGTAAATCGCCGCAAGCAAGGGCCTTTTTTCGCGCAACGTGCACCCAAGTCGGGATTACCCCACTTGAGTTGCTCCTGTGGATTCGCACTCGATGGGGATCGCTCTTCAAGTTCCTTGAGCGTTTCATCCAACTTAAGACAGTGCGTCTTTGTATCATCAATGTCAAGGACTTACCTCATTTCGCAACAGGCTATTGGTCAATTCATCCTCCTTGCGGACGCGAGCGACATTGTGCCAGACCTCCCCAACCACCGCTGCTACGCGGACTTCCACTTGACTCGGAGGGATTGGGAGCGCCTTGGCGATATCAGGAACGCGCTCAGGGTAAGCTTTCTTTGTTTTCTGTTAGTCTATCTTACTCAACTTGGCTAGGAGCCATCAAACGTCCAGCAGACTTTCTCGAGTGACCGCGCTCCGACCGTCTGGCGCATCATCCCGGGCTTCGAGTTGCTCATTGAGCGCTGGGAAAGGATGGCCACCAATCCCAAACATCAAGGACTGACAGTTGCGCTCGACAAAGGTCTCAAGAGCCTTCGCAAATGGTATGGCCGTGCCAGCAACACATCACATGCATATTTCATATGTCTCGGTATGTTCACGCTCTCCACCATTTGACACGTACTAACTTCGGGTTTACTAGTGCTTGATCCTAATCTCAAGGACCTATATTTCCGGGGTCAGTGGGATAACGAGCGGTACGCCGCCGGCATGAAGCAGCTGGAAGAAGTGGTAAGTAATTTCCATCGGAAATGGCTCCATGTGTGCTATGTACTGACGACTACTTTAGTTTGATTGGTACTATATCACGCCCTCACAGACGACGGCAATGACTGGTGCCTCATGTACGTCGCCTTCTGTCGCTAACCTGTATCCTGTGCTGACATATATACAGACTCGGATGGTCCTTCCACGCCGGAATTATCATTCCATTATGGTGGTTCCTTTATCCTCAACGTTGTTCAAGCCTTTCAAAAACAATGTGACGCTACTGAAGGCCCTCGTGAAGAACTCAAGCAATACCTTAAGACTGGTGCCGAGTCCACGAAGGATATCATTGGTTGGTGGGGGGTGAGTTATGTCTTCTTTTAAACGCGGCGTTCAGATCCTGACACAAATGGAACCAGAGCAATACCAGATACCCGACATTGAAGCGGATGGCACGCAACTACCTTGCGATTCAAGGCTCAGCAACTCCCTCAGAGCGTGCTTTCAGTAGTGGATGATGAAGTCCCAGGGGGCACCGCTCGCCCACTAAGCAGCACCCCGGACAACGATCAAAAGGGACCCCAGATAGGGGAAAAGTACATGGCCAGGTTGGGGATTGAACCCAAGACCCCAGATTAGATCTCCGTGCTCTTCCAACTGAGCTACCTGGCCTTAGGTATTACAAGTCGGGTTATTGTAGACATCACGCCGAAATGACGTCATAAACCCTAACCATGTCGAAGGGATTAACGGCATATCCCCACTTCCACAGTGGAGGTATTACTGACACCTCACGGAGAAACAGGTTACGGCCAGACATCTTTGAGGGACTTCAACTTCTCAAGAGTGCTTACAGAAACGGGCACATCTCGGCCACAACACAAGCAGCACATGGTGCAATGTTGTTTGACGAGGATGATGAGGATATAGAGTAGTTTCATATGCTCATTGGTGGTAGTTGTACATAAAGTTAGACACAAAATTGATTGTTTTTTTGAACAAGACCTCAAAAGTGTTAAACAACATCTTTTGTGGTACACTTCCCTGGTTACTCTGCGGTTTTGGTGTGATTACATAAGCAGGGTACACGTTTTTCCTCGTTTAGGTTCGGTTCAGGGTTCAGACCCTCCCTGAACTGAACTGAACCTATGTGAACCTGAACCCTTGGTTCAGTTCAAGGGTTCGGCCAAACACCCCGAACTGAACCAAAGGTTCAGTTCGGGGTTCAGCAAAAAGGTCCAAAGAACCAAACTGAACCGAACTTTCCCATCACTAACCTGCGTGCCGACGAGAGCCAGAAAGTGCAACTCGACCCATCTTATGTACCAACACCGATCCTCGAAGAACGACTCACTCATTCGTTCCGGGTCTCCTCATCGACTACCGTCAAGTATAATCTCCGGGCCCGCTGTTCTCATTTATCCCACACTCACCCTTGCTACTTAGATATGTTCATCTTCTTGAAGGTAGCTGAATTCTGGTGGGCCTCATCGATCCTCACGGAAACATCGAAATCTATGTCGAGAGTCTAAGTCGCATCGATGCCGCCATACAAAGACGATCGTTTGCAATGCTTTTACACAGGGAAAGGATTGGCGAAACTTGCCTTTTTGCCTTTGACGAATCGAAGCGCATATTAGCTGTTTATTCATCCGCCAGGGTATGTTTGTAATTCTGATTGTTTCCATCTGCTTCGTGTAAAATTTTTCGACAGATGCAACTTCACATCTTCGCGTTTGAGGATGAGCGTGGCCCCTTGCGAGGGATGGGATCTGTAATTGACCTCCTTCCTTTCTATAGCAATGGAGTATCCATTGTTCACGCTGCCTTCGTTCATGGTTGTGAAGAGATACTATTTGTGGATTCCAGTGCTCAGGCCAGAGTTTTTTCCTTAACAATGCTACAGCCTAAGTATATGCGACTCTTCTCATTTACTCTGTGATTTAACTAACGCCCTGTCGCAGACCCGCCTCTCTACAGCTACCGCAGGTTCCACGCGTGATCTACTCTTCCCCGGATGGTTTGTGCATGCTTGTTGTTCAAGAAAACGAAGGCGTGTTCACCATGACTGTAACGTCTACCACGGACGCTTGCCTGACTTAGGCCTCATTGGTTGCGGCGATCCTAAACGCTCGGTAGAATAGGCGGTTTGTGATAGAGTCTGGGTACTCAGCTGGATGAGGGGCTAGATCCCCGTTTAGTGCGATGAAAGCGTGTAGATCCTCCTCTTGAGGTACGCCAACTGGTGGCTCGTCAAGGGGAACAATGGTCCTCCAAGAGGGATGGTCGACGATGTAGATGTAACCGTACGGCTTGGCGACTCGTTCGTTGTGATAAAGGAATACGCGATGGAATACCGATCCAGAAGGATATGTGTCCACTGCCCACCACGGGGAACTCGGGATAAGCTCACGGGGATCCCTGGTCTAAGGGGATATGCCGGAGGCAACTCACTTCACAGGGAGAGGAGTTCGAGGGACAAGAAGACGACGAAGATGGTGGTATTTGAAGAAGACCAAGATGGCGATCCTGGTCTTCAACGACTACTACTTATACAGATACGCGCGGGCTTTCAAGCGCCGCTTCAAACTACCCTAGCCAACAGCGTAAGTAGAGCAAACCCTAATACCGCTATCCTAGGAATGAGTCACATCGAGTCATGATCCGATCCGTTATCGTACACAATCACATGTTCCGGAGCTTACCCGGCTGACTGATCCAACAAGTCCATGACGATATACTGCTGACGTGGTGTCATCCCCGAGCGTCAGTGTCCACTTCCGGGCCGAAACGTAACATCACCCCCTTTTCAGGATCAGGCACCAGACCGACCGCGGCAAATCTCCTCTCGGAGGCGTGCAATCTGTTGCCCTTCCTCGACTCCAGGACGGTAGGAATCCTGTTTGTCTTCGATGCGTTTGATGGCATTGGCTCGCTGAAGGCGTAAGACGCACTCCCGACGCATGCGTCCGATCTTGTCGAGCTCGTCGACCTTCTTCTTGAGCTCCTCCTCCTTGGCCGTATACCCCGCCTGGAGGCAGCGGTAGCGGTGCACCTCCGCGGTGACTGTCAGGTCGTTCATGGCCATACAAGCCATGTCGACCGACTCGCGGTAGCTGCTGTCCTGGTCTAGGAAGACCAGGTCGTCGTCGTGATAGGTGGGTGTGGGTTGGTCGTAGTTGGGGGCGGCATGCACCAACTTGCCGTACTGCTGGTTGCTGCCTCGTCTGTAGGCGAGGACGAAGGGGTCCGCCGTAAAGACGAGCTGCGTATACCGAGCTGGGTGCAGCCGGCCCTGAGCGTCGCGAATCTGGAAGGGGATGAAGTGTACTCCCCTGTTGTGGTGGAACCCGCGTGGTGGCGGAGTTTCCACGCGAGATCGGGAAACTGGACTGTGTTCCTCCGGACGGTAGAGCCGGCGTTTCTCGGATCTTTCCGATGGGGGGAGAGTGAGTGGTTCCCCGTCCGTGCTGCATAGTGGCGGGGTTTCGTCGTGAGTTTCCGTGAGGTGAGTCCCATACGTGAGATGTTGATTGAGGGGGCAATGCTCCTGCAACAGGTACCGGTCGTATGCTCGATCTTCTTGTATCTGAGTCTCGTCTTGACGGGACGGAGGTCTCGTGGGAACATAGCCTTGCGGAGATGGGCTTTGTGTGCCTGCTGCTGTAGGTGTTGGCGAAGGAAGGAGGGATGGAATGGGGGTAGTTGGACGACTGGGGCTGGGTTGAACAGACTGGGCAGGCGACAGGGATGGTGATGGCGGGGCGTTCTGAATGATAACAGTGGGTTGGACTGAGATGGGGAGTAGGTCGTCGAGGACATAGTGTACTTGGACTGGGGAGTGGGACATGAGTAGATGGGAGTGATAGAGAGGGAGATGGGGATGTCTCTTGGGAAAGCCCTGCGCTTATATGTGTTTCTCTGGCGGGGTTTAAACGTTTGAACTCCCTTATCGCTTCATCGGCGAATACGTCATCCTTCGAGACCCATTGATTATCGGAGTCCGGGTATCCGCATCATTTGACCAAATACTGTAGTTTCTTTGTTCTGCCGGCGTGCCGAGAGTCTAGAATCTTCTCGACTTCGTATTCTTCTTCGCCATCAATCAAATCTGGCGGCGGGGGCTGATAGTTGGGGCCGTGTGTGGGAGTTTTGCGATAAGGAGTCAGAAGGTCCGTGTGGAATACTGGGTGAATGCTCCACTGCGTGGGAAGTTCTAGTCGATAGTTGACTGCGGACATCACCTGAATGACTTTAAAGGGGCCGTGTCTTCTGGGCGCAAGCTTCGTGGTTGGTTGGTTAGTACGTAGGTGGCGTCCTTCTAGCCACACGAGGTCTCCGATTTTGTACTTGGGCGTATCTTTGTGTTTGATCCACCCCTGCTGCGCTTTTCTCATCAGTTCCTGGGCACGCATTCTAGCCTCTTTGAACTGTTTGACGCGAAGTGCTACCTGGGGAATAGGGGAGGGTCTGTCGGTCCAGTCAGCACGTGGGTTGTATCCCATGAGGATGCTAAAAGGAGACTCCTTGGTGGATTCGTTAGGCCAGTTATTGTGAGTGAATTCCGCCATTGGGAGATAGTGGATCCAGTCGTCTTGCCTTTCGTTGACCCAGAAGCGTAGGTACTGCTCTAGCCACTGATTGGTGCATTCCAATTGTCCGTCTGTTCTGGGGTGATAAGCCGTGGAGATATTCTGTTCAATTCCTAGTATCCTGCACAGTTCACGTGTAAACTTGGATGCGAATCGTGGGTCTCTGTCGCTGATGATACACGCCGGTAGTCCAAATCGGGAAAATACGTGTTTTACGTACAGGGCTGCGGTTCCTTCTGCGCTTATCTCTTCGAGGCATGGGATGAATATGGCCGCTTTTGAGCAGTCGTGGTCTGTCACTGTCAATATAGTGTCGCAGCCATCTGCATGGGGCAATTTGGTGATGAAGTCCAGTGCTATAGTTTCAAACGGCATGGCTTCCGGTTTCGGGAATATGGGCTGTAGTGGTGCACGTGTGGGGCGGTTATTGACCTTGATTCTTTGACAATCTGCGCATCCTTTGACATAGTCTTGTACTTCTTGTCGTAGTCCGGGCCACCAGTAGTATCGTTTGACCATTTTGATTGTCCTGCTAATCCCTGGGTGTCCGTGTACTGGCGGATCGTGATGAGTTTGGATGATGCGTTTCCTTTCGTGCTGGTCCCCTGTGACTGCGCGGCGTCCGTCCTTGTACCATGTATCCTCTATTTTCTTTAATTTGTGAGGGTCGACCCATCGTCGGATGGTTTCTTCGTCTTGGGCGTATACTGGGTTCACGGGTTGCATTTCTGTGATGGTTACCGTGTTTCCCAACCGTGTTGGGTCTTCCGTAGTATCGATCTCTGCGGCCCTGACAAAGATGTGGTCGGGGAGTACTGTAACTTGTTCGTTGTCGTGGTCCCCTTGATCGTAGTCTGGTCGTCTAGATAACGCGTCTGCTCTTCCGTTGGTGGTGCCTTTGATGTGGTGAATCTCTATGTCGTATTCAGAGAGTTCGAGTACTTCCCGGGCTACGCATCTGGATATTTTCTGGGGGGATCTCCAGTATTGTAGGTTCATGTGGTCCGAGAATACTTTGATTTTGTGTGGTGATCCTGCGAGATATTGCCTCCAGTTGCGTAGGGCTTTGACTATGGCGAGTAGTTCCAGGTCATAGATGTCGTAGTTTCGTTCGGCTGCGTTGAGGGTGTTCGAGTAGTACGCGATGGGGTGGCGTTTGTTGTCTTCGCCTCGTTGGAGTAGTACTGCTCCTACGGCGTATCCTGACGCGTCGACTTCCAGTTCGAAGGGTTTGTCTAGTTCTGGGTGTTTGAGTACCGGTTCTTGCGTTACTAGTTCCTTGAGTTTGTCGAACGCTTGTTGTTGTTCCGTGCCCCATGTCCATTCCGTGTCCTTGCGGGTGAGTTTGTTGAGGGGTCGTGCGTGTGTGGCAAAATTTTGAATGAAAGCGCGGTAAAAGTTGCAAAAACCCAGGAATGATCGCACCTGTTTGACGGTTTTTGGAGTAGGCCAGTTGCGTATGCCCGAAATTTTGATGGGGTCCATGTGAATCACCCCCCTTTTCAATGATTACCCCCAGGTAATCGAGGGAGGAAGAGTGGAAGGTGCATTTTTCCAGTTTCAGGTAGAGGTCGTGTTCTTCGAGAAGGTCCAATATTGCGTGTACCACTTCGATGTGGTCCTGTTCCGTCGTTGTTGTTGCGATGCCAATGTCGTCCATGTAGGCCCGTATGATAGTTCCTTTGCGTTCGAAGTATTCGATGAGTGGGGCGAGGATGTAGTTCATCATGGCTTGGAAGGTAGCCGGCGAGTTTGTTTGTCCAAAGTACATGACTAGCAGTTCGTATAATCCGTATTTCGTCTTGAACGCTGCCTTCTCTTGGTCGCCGTCCTTGACGAGTATGTTGTTGTATCCCCATCGTACGTCGAATTTGGAAAAGATTATTCCGCCGCTTAGGTCTGCGATGAGTTCTGGTATTAGAGGGAGTGGGTACTGGTTGCGTATGGTCCATTTGTTGATCACTCGATAATCCTGTACTGGTCGTAGTTTTCCGTCCTTCTTTTTGATGAAGAAGAAGGGGGATGTGTACGGGGATTTAGAGGGTCTAATGTATCCTTTTGCCAGTTCTGCGTCGAGCCATTCTTTAAGTGCTTTGTCCTCCGCTTGGTTCATCGGATAGATTTTGCAGTCGATGTGATCGGGGGCGTCCGGTTTGAATTCGATTGCATGGTCCCATGGTCTGGAAGGTGGGAGGCGGTGTGATTCCTCTTCGCTGAAGACCTTTGCGTGTCATTTGTATTCGTCTGGGATTTCTTTCTTTTTTGTATATTGCCGCGCGTCGATAGCCAGTTCCGTTGCCGTTGTTCGTAGATGTACTGGGAGTGACTCTTCCTCTAGTTCTTTGAGGACGTGCTTCTTCTCCATGTCGATTGCCTGTTCCAGAGTGTGTCGTAGTTGTTCTACTGCCGTTTTGAGGGTGAATGGTCTGAGTGGGCTGGTGGTTCGTATTACAATGGGGTATTGCTTGGTGTCCATGGTGGCCGAGGCCCAGTGAATGCATGGTTGGAAGGTGGCTAACCAGGGATATCCCAGGATTATGGCTTCTCCTCCTACATCTGTAATGAAGAATGGGATGGTTTTTATCTTGCCATCGGTTTGGACATTCAGATCTGTGTAGTGGGTGATTTTACCCCCTTTGTTATGTGTCCCGTCGATGTTCCAGATGTTGCGGGGTCTTTCTAGTTCTTTAATCCCGATGCCCATTTGCTTGGCGAAGTCGGGGTGCATGAAGTTGTTGGTGGCTCCTGAGTCCACCAGTGCTTTTTTGTCGGCCATTGAGTTACTCGTGCGGATCGAAACTGAAACATGCATAGATCGATAGCGCATTATGAACTGCGAGTTACATTGCGAAGCCCTCACCCAGGCCGATGGGTTCAGGCGTCGGGAAAATCCTTCCTCATCCACTCCCCCATCTGATTGTGGAGCTCCGCCATCTTGCCCATCATCAGGGTCATTGGCGTTTCGGTTTCTTGGGGTGGTGTGGTTGGCTCATCCAGATTGATGAGCGGCTCCTCCGCTACACTTGGGGGTGCGGTCGGAACTTCTTCTATATAGGCACTCCTCCCTTGGGGAGGCCCGGTTTGTCGTGGCTGGCAAGGCTGGAGACAATCTCATGAGAAATGGCCTTTGCGTCCACAGTTGTAGCAGGAGACGTCCTTAACGTTAAAGACACCGCATCCTCCATGTCCGCGTTGAATGAATCCTCCTCTTGGTGGGAATGGGGGGCGATTGTCGCGGTGGTTGATCTCTGGGTGGTTTGGGTCGCCCACTTCAGCTACTCGAGCTCGGATTCTTCCTGGGGTGGTGTCCATTGCGTCGGGGTGGTTTTGGTATTGCCGCCATGCTGGTTGGTTTGATCTCTGCGGTGCTTGGAAACGCATTTGCTGCTGTTTGGGACGCTGGGTCGCAGGTAGTCGTCCGAATCCGTCTTGCCTGGCCTTCATGTGAAGGTATTTCTTCTGCTGCTCAATTACGGCAGTTTTCCATTGCGAGTAGTTTCTGGGGTCGTGGAATTGGTAGGCGTTGCGGTATAGGTCCATGGGTAGTCCCCTCGTGAATTTGTCGAGGACCAGTTGGTCATCTAGGCGATAGTCAGCTAAGTGGACCGTTTTCTCGAATTTAGTCACGTAGCTGTCAATGTCTGATCCCGTCATGCGGAATCCTTTGTCGAGCTCCAAGCGAGCATTTTCTTGTTCCAGGTTGTCGCGGAATTGCCGTTTGAAGGCGATTTCTACACCGTTCCAGAGCCAGGGGTCGTGTTGGTCCGTTTGTTTGTCGAGCCATTCCCCTGTCTTGGTGGCCCATTCATCTACTAGGTCCCCTTGAATGTAAGTGAGGAACATCATCGCTTTGGTGTAGGGGTGGCTGATGCTTCAGTTGAACTTGTTAACCCCTGCAAATCGGTTCCATTGGGATAAGAATGCTTCTGCTTTGTCTCGCTCTCCCTTGAAGATGGGAGGTTCTTTGCCGACAAATCGGTCTGTAAGGTGAGCGGGGTCGATGGGTGCTGCTGTGGCGGGGACTCCCCCTCCGCCGTTTCCTCCATCGCCGCCCCCGTTTCCGCCGTTGTTGTCTCTGGGTCTCCCCCGGGTGGCGGATCATCGGGGTGTCGTGGGTACCTGGTGTCAAATAGCGCTGTACCAATTCGCATCTCCTCGTGGGTAACTGTTTGACTCATAGTGGTAGGGATGGACTTAGCGATAAGCTCTAGGGCTTCTTCCTCTTGTTCGTTCTGGATTACACAGATTTCTTCTGGGTTGCTGGCAAGTGATGGGGATGGTGCCGGAGTTTTGGGAGTGGGGGATCGAGCTGGTTCTTCTGTTTCTCCGTCAATAGGTCCCCACTGATCGCGGGTGACTAGTTCGCTGCTGCGGATGTCGAGGTTGAGTGCGGATGATGCAGGCTTTGTGACTTGGAACTTGTTGTTGGCGTCGCTCCAACGAACCTCTGTCCAACAGGTGAAGTCGAAGTTAAACTCGACTGGGATGATATGTTGTCGGTCTTGTGGGTCGATATAGTAGGCGACGTATCCAGGGATTTCGGCGTCGTCCTTCCAGAAAGCTGACTGAAGGTATCTTTTGGGAACATTACGTTCTCCTCGTCGTTCGATGAAGTAGGGGCGAAAGGGCACCCAAAGGTCTTTGGTTTTAGGATTGGCCACGGTGGATCTTGGTCTTAATGTAACGTCTACCACGGACGCTTGCCTGACTTAGGCCTCGTTGGTTGCGGCGATCCTAAACGCTCGGTAGAATAGGCGGTTTGTGATAGAGTCTGGGTACTCAGCTGGATGAGGGGCTAGATCCCCGTTTAGTGCGATGAAAGCGTGTAGATCCTCCTCTTGAGGTACGCCAACTGGTGGCTCGTCAAGGGGAACAATGGTCCTCCAAGAGGGATGGTCAACAATGTAGATGTAACCGTACGGCTTGGCGACTCGTTCGTTGTGATAAAGGAATACGCGATGGAATACCGATCCAGAAGGATATGTGTCCACTGCCCACCACGGGGAACTCGGGATAAGCTCACGGGGATCCCTGGTCTAAGGGGATATGCCGGAGGCAACTCACTTCACAGGGAGAGGAGTTCGAGGGACAAGAAGACGACGAAGATGGTGGTATTTGAAGAAGACCAAGATGGCGATCCTGGTCTTCAACGACTACTACTTATACAGATACGCACGGGCTTTCAAGCGCCGCTTCAAACTACCCTAGCCAACAGCGTAAGTAGAGCAAACCCTAATACCGCTATCCTAGGAATGAGTCACATCGAGTCATGATCCGATCCGTTATCGTACACAATCACATGTTCCGGAGCTTACCCGGCTGACTGATCCAACAAGTCCATGACGATATACTGCTGACGTGGTGTCATCCCCGAGCGTCAGTGTCCACTTCCGGGCCAAAACATAACAATGACGGCGTACCATTGGACGACATTCGCTTCCACAGATGGAATTCCCATCACACTTCCTGATTTTCCTGTCGACCTTGGTGCTGCGCTTCTCACCTCTATCGTGAATCGGAACAACATCCATCTCATCGGTCTCGACGTAACCTCACAAACCTGTCGATCTGTCGTCCTTGATATCACGTGCAAAGCGACCGAGTTCACATTCCAAAAGGAGTGTTCAAAGGCATCAGTGAGCCATGGCGGAGAGACCACTCATAACTGCTTGATTGACTGCCACTCGGAGGTTTGGACACGTTTCCCCATGGTAGCAGCAGTGAAGCGGCATACGATAACGTCTCTGAGCGAACGGCAACGGAGGACGCTGACATTCGTCACTGACGACGATCAACGCCCATTTTCCTTTTACTTTTCAGAAATGATTCGCAGTTTCACAATGACATCACGTAAACTGACTGGCAATGTACTCAAAGGTATCGCTGTCTCCGCACAGACCTTCGCTTCATTTGCACGCGTGTTCTTATCCAGTCCGGAATGGCCGGTCTCCCATTTTTGAGCTGGCGAATGGCTGGCAGACCTATTGTGCCTCATCCCCATCCACATTGCGATCACACACGAGAACAGATTTGTCCCACTCAAGGATGGCGTTCTGTCAGCACAGCTGGAAAGCTCGTTGCTTGGAGCTGAAGTCAACAGAATCGTGGACAGCTTGTCGATTGGATGGTATGAGTCGATTTTTCAGTCGTATTGGGCCTCGAAAGTGAGTTCGCTGTAACATAGTTCTAGGAATGATCCCGACCCTTTTTGCGGCAATCCTAGCCAGTGAAAGTTGTCTCCTCAATGGGTGAACAATCGGTGGGGAAGAGCTTTACCCTGAATCATCTGGTAGACACTTCCTTTGCGGGAGTGCACGGCCCATGCGTACCACAGGTTGGTTTTTGACGTATTTGTGATTTATGACAATGATTGACCTTCCTTACTAGAGGGGGTCTGGTTGTCCGTTTCTCCTACTGACGATGCGCTTATAGTAGTGCTGGATTTCGAAGGTGGGTTTGATGCCACCTATCTATCGCCCATTGTTTGGCGCAATCTGAATTACAGCAAATGACAGGTGTACACAGTTTGGAGCGTTCAGCGCAAGAGGATACCCTTCTTGTTCTTTTCAACACTGCTATTTCGAATCTTGTAAGTAAATATATTGACCCGCGACCATCGTTATTGTGCTGAGACTATGCTGAGCATAGGTTCTATTCCGAAATAACTTCACCCTGAGTAGAGATATTACTGGCCTGTTTCAGTCCTTCCAGTTAAGCACCTCCATTTTGGATCCAGTGTCCAATCCATCACTATTCCAGTCCACGCTTTTAGTTATAATCAAAGTTGGTGAATCCCATCATCACTCGTATCACTACTCTTACCTTCGGTGCCATCTAGGATGTCATTGACTCGGACGAGGCCAAAGTGACGGAGGAGTAGGTCTCAAAGCGCATGTGGTCCTCCTTCCGCTTACATCGGCCTAGATTTTTGTTGAGTGCAGAACTAACGAGCGAAAGAGTGATAGCAAAAAGCTAGACAGACAAGTTACTTCAGAGGGTGAAGGAACTCTTTTATATTACTACTACACACCTAGACAGACAAGTTCTGTGAAGAGAACATCTATGAGTAAAAGGTGAAAGAGTAAAGTAGAGAAGGAACTTACACTTCAGAGGGTGAAGGAACTCTGAAGTGTGAAGGCGTAAACAGCAGTCCTTATATACAGGACGCTTAGTTAAGAATGGTCTGTGCGCACAGGTGATCCAAACACAATACACATGGTCTGTGCGCCAGAGGGAGAAATGCCATTGGAGGGCAGAGAACAATAGCTGCCTAAAGCACCGGTATCTTAATAATGAAGAACAATAAGAGCCATATGTGGCTCTGTCAATAAAGATAAACAAAAGCAGTCCGTACAAGTCCGGTCATAGTCCAAATCAGTCCATAAGGGACAGATACCGTATTTAGTTATGTGGGCTGACACAATCAGATCCCACGAGACATGTGACTTATGCAGTCGCGTCTCAACAATTTTCTCTCAAGTTCCAGAAGATCGTTGAGAATGAACAAGGCTCTAATTTCATCAGTCTTCTTCACGCGGGGAGGTTGAATATTATCCCATGGCCGATGATCGGATCGAAGGAGTTTTACAAGCTTTTTGGTAAGGTGAAAAAGACTCTCGACCATCAGCCAATTTCGCATCATACCGCGGGGGAATTCTTGCTAAGGCTGAAGACGCTCATGGCCAAATTAAAGGTTTTGACGACGCGATTACCCGCCTATGTGGATCACTGACTCACAATGTTCCCGATAGGCAAATGACTGGGGAGCCATGTCACGTATGTTCTGCTCGCTTTAACAAACTCTCCGCCTTCATTTCTCTATTAAAGAAACTATGGCCATGCACCGCGCGAATTCCCTTCTTGCTATTTTGCCTAGTGTCTTGGAGATCGGATATTCAGAGATTGACCCCGAGCCAGTCCCGCTCAAGGTACGCTGAGAACCAAAGATGCCTTGCGTCGGACTAAGAAGTTCAGAACTTCGATACGGACGTTGTGATCGAAGCGGAGGACACCGAAGCGCGATTCATTCTCACAGGGCTAGACACCCCAGTTGCCTCCCATGAACGTCGACTCGCGACTCTACGTGAGTCCTGGGACCTGGAAGATCAAAGGCAACACATCGACGACTCTACGTGGCACTCCGGTCTCGTGCAGTACTTGACTCACCTGGTCGACCTGCGGGTCGCTCATGTTGAGAGATGGCTCAAGTCGAACATACAGCAGTTCGAAGGAAGTCACGCGAGTATCGAGGAGTTACGCCGAACATTCGACAATGCTGTCATAGATCTTCGTGCCAGTGTCGAACTTGAACTCTGTCGGTCGCAGTGTGCCGGTTCCTGCAACTTGATTTGTGTCCAGAGCAGCCGCTCACACAAACACAACCACGACTGCTCGACTGACCATAAGTGTATCCATAGTTGTTCCTTCTGCGAATGTGACGCTCTCCCAACACAGCCCTGTGGCCAAAAGTACGTTCGTTCGAACTCGATTCTACGATCGATCTAGCTGACCTATCATGGTCACCTAGCGCGGGCCATCCAGGAAATCATATGTGAGTTCAAGACGTATAATTCCCCGCGGCGTTCTTCCGCCAATATCAAACTAGTTGCCAAATTGAGGTTCATCTATGCGGACGACCTTGCGAGCTCTCGGGATCACGGGCGTGTATGAAGACTTGTGTCAAGGTGACCCCGCAGATTCTCAAGTTGCACGTATTCTCATGTTGGCCCTCGCTCTCGCTAGCCAATCCAACACGACGGCAGTCACCTCTGCTCAGTTCCGGTCCACATGTGTGGCCAGGTAGGTCCCTCATATCGGTGTGGCCGTTTATGTCGATGCGAAGTTCTATAGCCGTGCCGCTTGGCTGGTTTGGTGCTTCCAAACGGAAAGCCGCATACATGTCCTGGGACATGTTATATCCCCCTGTAAGTTGTTATAATATCTCCCAAAAAGACGTCGAACCCAGCGCCGCATCACTCAGAAAGAAAGAACACACGGATCACGAGTGCGAAGACAGAATGTGCCCTGCTCAATGTCAATTATGCAACCGAATGTGTAGTGGGGGTCATTTACATGGCCTGAAACCTAGCCAAAATCACCTTTGCGGGTGCGTCTATTGCTAAAAAAATTTATTCCGAGACAACGTTTAGTGTAGTTCTTTAGCAAAGAACACACATGTAGCGCCTTGTGCTCCGTGGGTATATGCGAAACTCAAACAAAACCTCATGCCATCGAAGCTCTCTTTGTTGGCGCACATGAAACTTTTCAATATACAAGGGTAAGCTTACGTTTATACAGTAGAAGGGACAGCGATAACCTAAAAATCGCGCCTAGTATACGCAAGGTTTGTTCCCTGAGGCTCTCCGTTCTCCGTTTTCACAGGACATTGCTCCAGTGTCCAAGCACCTCCCCTGTTCCAAGGTAATCATTCCTGGAGAAATCGACCACACAGGTCCCCACACCCATAGCGACGACATCAAATCTTTCCATTATTGCGATAGTCGGTGAGTCGTGCCCACCCTGTCTCTTGCAGGTGCTTATTAGCTTTAGGTGTGGGAGTTGCGGCTACCTGTGCACGCTTCCTTTTGGTTTGACTTTAACAATTTAGTTTCGTTTTCTAAAAGTGACATGAGCGCAGGACATCACCAACAAGAACACGAGACCAGCCATGGATCCATGTCGCAAACGAGGTGGGCTGTCGACGATCCCAACGGGACAGGCCTCGAAATCGAGGGACACAATTTTTCATCAAACGACGAAGGGGGGCCATTGCTGTGCAATATGGTGTGCAAGTCGATGGGAAGACATGTATTGACATTTGCCGTGGTTTCGATTCCCATAATTCCAAAACTCAGCACATCACAAAGATAATATCTCCTAACCCCGATCAGCCCAAAGACTGGATCACGCATGGACACCATTGGCTCCGAATGGGTAGGCTCGTCAAATGATACCTTGACCAACATTGCTCATGTTATTACCAGGCTTCAAAGGTGACTGGGGACCACGGTTCCACCGGGTATTGTTCAATATCTTTCTCCAGATCCGTACTCTCGAGAAGATCAGGCAAATTTCGCAAAGTGGTATGCCGGCTGCTTCGCAATTCTTATAATGCGCTGTCTGATGTCTATACGATAGCGATGCATTGTGCCCGGGTAATAGCTTTTTCGTCGCGCGGTTTTCATTGCCTTAATTACGACTTGCGAAGGTCCTGACCATACAACCGAAGTCGGTGGAACCAAAGCACAGCCGTCAAGTTGCACGCTGCCAATTCTCCGTGCGCCTTTAAGTACCAAAGAATCGTCTCCCGACCCTGGATATGTATTGAATGATGGCCACCACTTTACCTGCAAAAATCCCGCGCTTCTGCAACCAGCCTTCCATGTGTGAGTGGTCTGTCTCTGGTTTCTGTCGTACATGTTTTAAGATTAAAACAGGATATTTGTCATTGACAAGTATGTATCCCACGCTTTCCTTAATCTTTGTCCCAATGCCCTTGGTATAGGTCTAGATCCATGTCGTGGACTGATCAAAAACCGCTCCCCAACGCCCCTGGATCCAATCTCATCGGATCGAGGGCAAATAACAGACTCGGGGCGGTCTTCTCATCGCTTTATAGTTTTTGGATCGCCTGCCAGGCTACTTTTGACTGCGTCGAACAGTCGGGCGGCGGATTTAAGAAGGACGCATACAGTCTGATTCTCTTCGATTCCGCACCCACAACCTGTTTCGAGAACGATTTCACGAGCTCTCCTGAGGACCTATTGAACGAGATCGTAAAATACGAAGCTGGTGGTGGTACAGACTTCATATCTGCACTCATGAGAACACAGGCCATCATGACTTCGCATTGGAGTAACGAAAGGTACGGACTTCTGCTGCGCGTGAACATATTTTTGTCCAGTTTATGTAAGACGCTGATGGGAATCGTAGAACACCTGTTGTGATTTTCTTGTCCGATGGTTGGTCGGAAATTAGCGATGAGTGTATCTATGACATCTGTCGCGCTGCCTCAAGCCGAGGGTTTGTTCACTATCAATATCACTTTCCGACGACAGATAATGACGGACACTCCAGGAAACCGCTTTTGTTCCATGCTATCGCCTTCGGACAAAGTTTTATAACTTCTGCATTGTCCTACGTGGTCGGGAAGATCCCTCGCCGTTCCTCGCTCCCCAGGATGGTCGAAATCGCTCAAGAAGTACAGAAGACCGTGCCGGAGGGCGTGCTGACGGTCAAAATTCCTTCTTCTTTCACAACAGCTCTTGACCAGGTGAGCAATCAAACGGAATGTAGCCTCTATGAATATAATACCAACTTGACCAGATCTGCCTGACGACGACGTTCCAAGGGTTTGCCGAGTCACTCGCAAAACCGCGTGGCAATCTGCTTTCCTCACGTTTCGTTGGAAATACTTCAGGAACTGGGCGGCCGGTAGATTCACACTAGGGAAAACTGGCGTTCGCGAGCACCTGTTACGCTTGACTCGATTATGACTCACTTTCTCTCTGATCCGACTACGTGACCCGGTCCATGTGTGATAGATGACTCGACCGTAGTAGTACTTAAGACGTGTAATCTCTCAGGCCCTACTAAGCTCGACCTGCTGTATTCAACTGCAGATTCAACTGCAGTTAGCTTCACAAATACAATTCCTGCTTGTGACCACACAAGGGACCACCGCTCCGCCGTCTCAGGCTGATTGTTGGCATTCGCCTGAATTCCGAATGAACTCCAAACGACGTGTCTCCCTGCGCGTGACAGTACCGGCACCGGCACAAGGAACCTAGTACATATAGAACAAACTCAGGGATATCAGGTTGAACAGACGTCATTGTAAGTTGAAGTGCTTCATACGACTACACGCTGTGATGCGCAAGGAAATGGGTTTTTTTTTTCAAAAAAAAAAAAAAACTCAGGGATCGCACGCGTGTAACTTACGGCGACAACTGACTTATAACGAATAGATAAAATAAACCACTCTAAGGCGCAAGTAAATGAGCTGAGAGTAGGGCCGATTCTTCCTACGAATCGCGTGGTGTCGGCACAGACAAAAGAGCTACGGTTCAAAGAACCGGTTGAGAAAATGGATGGACAGGTGGCGGCACAGAAGAGAGGAATGGGCCACCTCGCATAAAGACTATACTCTAAGCCTTCGCTCATTCCTCACTCCGCCTCAGACCAGCTACACTGACAGTGATAGAGCGATTATAGAGGAGCCAGTACGGTCGATGAGAATCATTATTGTTAGTAGACAAACTGTAGACAAACTTGGGGAAACCCAAGGGGAGAGATCGTCGAAGACGGTAGAGTATCGCGCGACATCCCGTTTCTCAGTACAATCAACAACGAACTGAAGAAAGGGAGCCGTTGAGATCAAAGAAGAGAGCCCTGCCGATGCCAGTAGGGCATTACTGCAGTGATGCAGTACTATGGGTCCCGAAGCATCGTTGCGACCCGGGACCATGTGGGCAATGGCGGATACGGATTGTGTCAGGACCTGGCTGAGAACTCCTACAAGTCGACGTTTTCTGGCAGAGAGCAGGGTCCGCCTTACGGAACTCGAAGCTGAGAGAGGATGGGAGTCACACTTGAGCAATGAGTAAATTTTTGTTCATTATGGCGCTCGACCGTGCATCTTCTGAGTGGTCTAATTTTTTTAGTTGCGCGCATGATATCTGCACTCACTTATCCTTAGAGGGATCGAGTCCTAGCGAATATGCCGCATTGTCGGGCGCGGGCCGCAGCCCGGTGTTGATGTTTACCTATAATCCCCTTCCACATGTAGCGTTGAAACCGTTGACTAGACCTGATGGTACTAACGCATATGTCTAGTCTAGAATCTATGTTTTTCTGCGGGCACTGTGAGTAGAACTAAACCGACAACATTTGGGGGTGGTAAAGCTCATCGAGTGCTACCGACGTCCCCCAAGAAACCCCCTGCATTCATCCATTTCAAACATTGCGACGCGACCTCGGTGCTATGGTCTGACCAAGGGAAAGGGTCAACAACCCAGCTCGACGAAGACACAAAGAAGATTCCCGTACTGAGACAGAACCCATGCGGGATATCACTGCGCCCATGGACCGCCCGCACCTCTGCAGGCGTTCCACGCAAGGAACGCAGGACAACCTCGCGCTGCCCACCGACCCAATCATCCCTCTCCGCGTAGTAAAACCAGACTCTGTCCGAAAATTCGCGGAGGAAACCGACGTCGGGATCAAGCACGGTCTTTACTTCATCATCCGCCATCGTCAGAGATGCGTAGATCGCCGCGGGTGCTTGTAGAAAGCGATGCAGGACGCGCAGTTGGCCCTCCGGCCAGGAATGTAGGACGAGGCGGAGGACCCAATGGGGAGCGTGTTGCACGAGCAGCGAGAGAGATGCAAGGGCGCGCGGCCAAGGCGCGCGGAAGAAGGACTGTGTGCACCAGCGGTGCGGTGGGAGCATGAGACGGACTATATGCCGGGAACTACAACTGTAAATGTGCGTACCGAGAGCATTTTACCATTTGGGCTCCCACCTATTTCGGATATCGTGGGGGTTAACATAAACGCACCGACGCGTGTATGGGGGCGCAGTGCAGCAACGCGGGCCTTGAGCATTTCCTGTATGAACCAGGCGCCGATGCTATGTCCCACCAGGAGCACGCTCGTCTCGGGACCGTGTGCGGCGAGCAGCTCGTCGAGGAACTCAACGTGCGCCTGTATCTGCGCTGGCAGGGTTACGGAAGAGGTGTCGGGGAACGAGCTGTCGCCGCCGATGTAGGAGGACAAGCCCAAGTGCGCGTGGGCGAAGATGGTGACGGAAGAGTTGGCCTCGGAGTATATCGCATCCAAAAGGGGATGTAGACGTCGAGTAGCCCTGGGTTGCCTGTGAAAGGAGAAACCGCATGTGAGGAGACACAAGAAGGAGGGTGAGCCGGGAAAGGGGAGAGGACACGGACCAGGGATGAAAAGTAGGACTGTGCGAGGGATGACAGAACCACCCTGCGACCTCGGAATCCATGGCCACCACAACACCTGCGCTTGCCCGAAAGGCCGTCCGTGGCTATACGTTGCATGCACGGGCACAGGGCCGGGAGCCTGAGTTGGCAAAGGCGACTGGGAGGGTTGGAGAAATGAGGGAAGACTCGGAGATGGCGTAGCTCCCATCTGAGATGAGCGTGGAGCGGATCGGCCTCGCTCCGTTCCGTTCCGTTGCCATGTCAGCGTGTTCATAATCATGTGAATCCGTTCACCTCGTCTGTTACCGGCGTTTCCCGGAGGATACGAAGATGAGATGAAGGAGAGAGACTCTTGTCTCCTTTACATCGATTTCATAGGTTTTAAATACTACAAGATATTGCGCTTGCGCGTCGTGCTTACGCGTCTGTCCTACTTGTACAATAATAAGTATCTAGGACTTTTCTTATAATATATGAGACCATCTGGGACGTATAATCACGGGGTCGTCACAGAAATATGCTGACACATCGTGTTCACAACACCACCCCTATGTCAGCTCTTGCGACTCTGTCACAACCGAAAACGTAAAATAAAATGAATCGTACAGTAATCAATTCGGGACGGACACAGGTGGCTCGGGATTTTCCAAAACTCTCGCTTCGTTCTCCTTTTGCTGTCGTGTCATTGCGTCCTTTCGATGGAGACCTGGGCTTGCAAACCAGAGGGAATCTTGAGAATCAGAGGGGAAGTAGCGTTGAAGACGCTCCCCATTATACAGATGCTTGAGTACGTAACCGTTCCTTGTTTCGAGCTGATAAGTATTTCTATCAGTGACGTCCCGAATGTGGAAAGGGCCATCCCATCGTGGGTGGAGCTTCGTACTTGCCGCATGCCTCCTCTTCACCAGATCTCCAGGACCGAGACCTCTTTCGTGGTAGGAGTCTTCGCGCGACTCGGCCTCTTTCGCCATCCGAGCTTCTGCTCGTTGGTTCGCTTCTCTCCGGACGCGAGCCAGATCCTGTACGCGTTCCAGACGCTTGTGCCGCAAGACGGCAATTTCTGCGTCCGTAAGATCTCGTGTGGCGTCGGCGATCCTTTCGCTAGGTAAGCGGGCTTCTCTTCCGTACATCAGGAAGAACGGCGACACACCCGTGGATGAGCTGGTGTGGGCCCGATGGGCGAGCACGGCATCGGGGAGGCACTCGTCCCAACGGTCTTGTCTCTGGGGTGCCGTCATCCTTGCCAGCATCTGGGTCAGAATGTCGTTAAATTTCTCCAGCCTTCCGTTGGTCTGCGGATGATAGGGGCTGGTGTGGCGATGCTGAATCCCGAAGCATCGCAGTACGGCTTGTAACTGGTAGGCCATGAATTCTTCCCCATTGTCTGTGAGAATGCTCAACGGCTTTCCGTAGGAGAAGACGATGTACTGGAGTAGTTTCGCGACGGCATCACCAGAGCGCTGCAGGATCGCGAACGCGATCATCCAGTCGGTTCCGAGGTCCATCGCGGTGAGCAAGTACCGATTTCCCTTGAGCGTCTTGGGTAGGGGTCCTACGAAGTCGAAGGCCCACGCATCTCCTGCATCGACTCGCGGAATGGGATGGAGAGGTTGGGTGGCAGCCGGTTCTCTTTGCGCAAATTGGCACGGGTCGCAGGTGCGCAGCGTATGTTCGACCAATTCTTGTGCATAAGGGACGCTGACTCTCGTTCGCATCGCTGCCAGCGTGTTCTTGGTCCCTAGGTGTCCAAGATCGCCATGTATCCGGCGTATGGCCCTCTTTGGCCGCTTCTTGGGTGGTCGGGACTTCAACGTCGATGTCCTCTCCCCAGCGGTTCTTGATTGACTTACGGAGGGAATCGCGTTTGATTAGGTACGTTCCATTTCCGACCGTCGTTGGATCTTCACCTCGTTGGAGCCGCCGCTTGTACTCTGCGAACGTCTCGAATATCGCGCTGTGATCGCGCTCCTTGGTCCAGGGGTTCATTGGCGCTGCGAACAGTGGTTCCAAGGTCTCGGAGTCCGGTACGTCCGCATGTCCTTTCCTCCTTGACAGTGCATCGGCCACTAGTTGGTGCTTTCCAGGCCTATAGATGATTTCAATGTCGAAGTGCGCAATGTCGTCAACGAAGCGTGCAAGACGTCGGCCAAGGTTCTTTTGCGTTGGGAAATATTTGAGGGACTCGTGATCGGTACGTACAAGGATCGGTGAGCCTTCGATGTATCCCCGCCACTTGTGTAGGGCATAAACAATCGCGAGCATTTCTCGCTCTTGTGCGGAGTATCTTTGTTCGGTAGGCGTCATGCGTCGGGATTCGAATGCGATAGGTCATAAGTCCCTTTCTTTGAACTTGAAACGTTCTTTTGGCTCACCAGCTTCTTTTGGCTCACCAGCTCCCTTCCCCTCGTCAGGTCCCATGAAAGGGTACCAGTTTGCTGAAGGACTGCGCCAACGCAGTCGCCGGAGGCATCGGTGTCTATGACGAAGAGGCGCCATGGGGTAGGGTGAATGAGCAGGTCAGCCGAGGTGAGTCCAGCCTTCAGCTGCTGCATCGCGGACTCACAGTCTTTTGTCCATACGATGGGAGAGCCCCGTTTCGGGCTGCCTTCCAGTAGTTTGTACAGGGGGCCGGCGATCTTCGCGAAGTTGCGGATGAAGCGTCGGTAATATCCTGCGATATTCAAGAATCCGCGTACCTCCGAGACTGTTGAGCAAGCTGGCCAGTCCAAGATGGAGTCGATTTTCTCCGGGTTCGGGCGAAGTCCGTCACCTGAAGCGATGTGACCCAGGTAGAGTATGGAGGTGTGGCCCCACTTACACTTTCTTTCATTCAGGATGAGGCCGTGTTTCTCCAGTGCGCCAACGATGTCCAAACATTCCGTACGTGGTCTTCCTCGGTCTTGGAGAAAACGATGACGTCGTCTAAGTACACCATGGCACAGCGATCGATGTGTTCCCGCAGTATATCGTTCATCATTTGTTGAAATGTTGCGGGAGCATTGGTGAGGCCGAACGGCATGACTCGGAACTGGTAGTGGCCGTAACGACAGGTAAATGCGGTTTTTCTCTTTTGCATCCTCTGCTAAGCGTACCTGCCAGTAGCCCGAGCGAAGATCCAGGCAAGTAAAGTACTTCGCGCCTGCAAGATTACGGTAGCATTCGTCTATCCGTGGCAAGGGGTAGGCGTTTTGTTTGGTGAGTTTGTTCAGGGCTCGATAGTCGACGCAAATGCGCGACGTACCATCTTTCTTCGGGACGGGGAGAAGGGGCGAGGACCAAGGTGAGTCCGACTGTTCGATAACTCCTTCCTTTAGGCCTTCGTCGATAAACGCCTTGATGGCCTCGTGCTCCAATGGGGTGAGCGGACGCCCGTACTTGCGTATTGGCTTGGCATCGCCGGTGTCAATGTCATGGGTCCACTTCCTCAGAGGAGGAAAACCCACTTTCTCTTTGAAAACCGCTGATATGGTGCGTTTTACGGTGTTCTTAATCCGCTCCCCAAACGCTTCCTTAGCTAGGTCTCCGACTGCCTTATCTATCGCTTCGACTTCGGCTCCCTCTTGTGCGTGGTAGAGGAGCTCTGGGCGAGTAGGCGGGCGGTGCTTGGGGCGGAGACGCCATGTGAGGTTTGAGATGATGCGAGGTAGGCCCGTTACGTTCTTTGCTGAGGCCGGTCTGATGGTAACACGCGTCTTCTTATCCGGATGCGTGAGTTCGTAGGCGTCGGTTGTCCCACTTCGGCCGGGCGTCGTGATGCTTGAGCCAGGCTCGACCCAGGAGCAAGTCATAGCGGAAGTGAGTCGAATCCTCCAAGACATACGCGTAACACTGGGTATCGAGCCTGCCGATCTTCAGCGTGAAAGTTGCGAAGGCGGAAGTGGTCGTCCGTCCCGCGCCTACGATCTCCCGGGTGGTAATCGGGAAGACTTGGGCCTTCGCGTCGATGGCCTTCCGAGAGGTAAGATAGTTCGATTCCGCTCCGGTGTCGAGGATAGTGTTGACGGGTATGAAGGGTGGAGCGTTCTCGGGAGTTTGCGACTTGGGAGGACCGATTTCGACCCTGTAGACTGGGAGGCCCGGCTGAGCGACAGCGTAGATCTCGAGCGGGTTCTCTCTCGATCCCTTATCCTGCAGGGCGATGTCTGCCGAGGTGAGGTCGTCGCCAGGACTTTCGGGGAAGATGGGGGAAACCGGGCGCCAGCCGTCGCTCCAGTCCTCGCAGGACTCGCAGTCGCAGTTCGCGTGTGCGATGTTGTGAAGGTCAGCCTCTTCTTCGTCTGAGATTTCCTGCTCCATGAAGTGTGCTTCGTTGACGAGATACTGCAGTTCTTGGTCGTCCTCGGGTCCCATTCCTCGGGGGCGTACTCGTCGTCCGAGCTCTCCTCGGTCTCTTCGTAGGTGCGTTCCTCGCGGTCGCCGCGTCTCAGGGGGGTACTGACCCGGCTCCAACTCTTCTTCGACCTCCTCGAATAGGTGGAGGGTCTTCATGTGCCGGTCGCGTCCATTGTAAACGGCGGGCCTCTTTCCAGTATTCGACGCGGGACGCCGCAACGGCTTTCGGCAGTCGCGTGCGAGGTGGCCAGTGTCGTTGCAATTATAGCATCGCACGTTAGCGGGGGCGCGGCGTGGGTCACGGCTCATTTGCATCGAGTCGAGGTCCATTGGTTCTGGCAAGGTCGACGAAGATCCGATGGACGACGTATATGGGGTGGAGTTTGCGCTGAAGTGCGCGGAGGGTGATGGAAGACCTCGGGACTTGCGGAAAGGCTTCGAAGGTCCAAAATGTGAAGGGGGGTGACCCTGCGCAACGCGGTGGAGGCTGTCCCACTGGCGAGCGGCCGAATAGTAAGCGGACATGTTCTTCTCCTGACGAGACATGAGTTGCATCGCTAACTCCCTGGGCAGCTTCAGCAGGAAGCGGTATTTGCGGTCTGGGAGAGCCATTTCGGCTTCGGGGATTTGTATCTCCACCTCCTGGAATCGGCGAGTAAACTCAGGGATCCCTCCCTTACATTCGAGCCTATCCAAGCGGGCTCTGAGTTCGTCAGCCCGGGCGGGATGCGCCCAATGCTCAGACATGGCCAGCTTCAGCTCGCTCCAAGTCGGCGCCTGGTCGTGGTTGGCTAGCTTAGTCGCATGATACCAGGTGAGTGCCGAGTCACGGAAGCTCTGAGCGGCGTAGCAAGTCCACTGATCCCTCGGGACTTGACCAGCGTCGAGCGCATCCTCAGCCAAGCTGATCCAGGCGGTGACGTTCTCACTCGCTTTCCCGGCGAAGGGCTGTACGGTGGTTCGCGGTGGGTTTGAACGGGGGGCCGAACCGTGAGGCGGCGTAGTCGTGGAGGGGGTGTTGACCGTGAAATGAGTGTTGGAGAAGGCAGATTGGATAGCGCTCTGTATGCCTTGGGAAGTGACAATATTACTTTCGACAGCTCTGAACCGTTGCTCAAAAGTGTGAAAAACTGTTCTCATTGCTTCAAACGTTTCGGGCGAGAATTCAGCTCGCAGGACGTCTAGCGGGGAAATCCCCGCTTGACCAGCCGGCATTTCGGTGTCGGCGTCCATTATATTCGGCGTACTGTGACCGCGGGCCTATTTCGAGGTTGCGCAACGAGTCGCGATGTCCGGAGTACGTATTTCGGCTGACCAATTCGAGGTCAGAGCGGCGCTAATCAAAGCGTGATGTGGGGTACCTATAGGTTTTGCCAAATATGTCGACGCGCTTCTCGATTCGGATATAACTCGGGTTCTGACTAAAAGAGTGTGGGGTTAGGGGAAGCCTCACACTTGATCAAGTGTGAATCCGTTCACCTCGTCTGTTACCGGCGTTTCCCGGAGGATACGAAGATGAGATGAAGGAGAGAGACTCTTGTCTCCTTTACATCGATTTCATAGGTTTTAAATACTACAAGATATTGTGCTTGCGCGTCGTGCTTACGCGTCTGTCCTACTTGTACAATAATAAGTATCTAGGACTTTTCTTATAATATATGAGACCATCTGGGACGTATAATCACAGGGTCGTCACAGAAATATGCTGACACATCGTGTTCACAACAATCACGCGCATCACGGTTTTCCCCTGTTTCGTCTTGGCCTTTTCTCTAACCCTCATCCTCTTCCCTCACCCGCTACTGCAGTAAGACTTTTCTATTTCTGTCCGCCTGTACGAGTGAGGTCCGTGACAAATGAACACGGCCCGACTTGCGACAATCCCTCTACTCGTCCCCAGACTCCACTTAATGCCCAACCACTGTACGTCTGTTCTGTCTGCCATGACGAAGGCAAAAGGTCAGGTTCCGATCCCTGGGAGATCTCTAACTTAGTATCCCCTTCGACGAGCCCTCTGTCCAGATCAGTACGGTCTCTAGCTTTTCGCCACTTCGCTACATAGTGCACATTCTGAACCACTCTTAGGCTCGAGCTTTGGTCACTTTGACGTCATGCATATCAACCCGCACGACGACGACATTTAGCACAATATCTGGCCGGTGCGCACGTTAGGTCACTTTTCTCTTGATAGTGCCGGATGCTTCGACACGACACGTTCTATCAGTCTCACCAGGCCTCACCGAGTGGCAAGTGGCTGCGCTGCTTAAACCACCCTTTCTGTTGAGGAACCCTTCGTCGACATCTCCACATAAGTCACAAAGCGACATTAGATACGACATTGTTCGCATGCTTGTACTAGCCTACCTTTCGCGGTGCCTGGGCAACGCGAGGCAGGTCCATAACGAACAGTACTCGCAAGATGCCAAAACCTTCAAGTATATGCGGCTTTTGCCATTGTTCATTCTTACTTGTGACCGTTTAACTTAGACATCAGCACTACCGACTGTAGAAGATGCAGCGGGACATATCACACATTCCTCTCAGTGGAAGTCGTCCTCGATAACTGGGAATCGGAGTATTCGCAACTAACTTAGGTAGGTTTGACTTCGTTCGCGTTCGGTCGTACAGCAGTTCCCTGGGGCTCCACGTCTACGCGAGGCGAGATTGTGTGACCCTCGTCGCCTTACTATCATAGCCCTCTGGGCTATCGGAGCACGACACTGTGAGGTATTAAAGCTGAGTCGATCGGCTCTTAAAGCGCAGCAACGTAGTCTTTTTGAGACCAGTGGGAATTCATCATTCTTCTCGAAGTCGCCGAGGGGTTCCCCGAACGACCTGGATTTGCACACCCCCGGAATTGGGCTCTTCCGGCTGGGTCCGTGCCCCGGACGTGTTCTCATATCCCACCTTCGATTTTTTTGATTTTCTTATTGTAGCGTACTACACTCTATGGCTCTATGACTGATATCGCGTCTGCTGTGTGACGATGACTATGTACTGGCCCATCGATCGTCCTACCATACCCAGCGTCACTGCGACTTGCCCTCATGCGCCGGGGACCCCCGCGAGCTCAGTCCTAGGATCTACGTCGTTACTAAGAGTTGCGTTCCAAACGCACCGTTCTCACGGACCGGACCGCTTGGGACCGGCCGAAGTTTCAGTCTCCGCCTAAACACACATTTAGATTGCTTATTCGAGCAAAGAATTTCGCGATTATTAGCTAAGAGAAATATTACAAAGCGCAGGGCATGTAATTATATTTGTTAATCAAGAGAAAAATGTGTTTTATTAAATAATCAAGTTACATAAGCTATGGAATGTTTTTTTGTCTAAGTCGATGGGACCCCCTGGCAAAACAGGGAGTGCGCGCCCCATTCTGCCCGCCGCCCTCATCCACATGTCACCCCTGCGCAGAGACCCGGGCAGGGTGGCGCAGGTGTACGCGTGGCCCCCACTTCCACACGACCCTTTTGCGCGCCAACCTTGGCTCGCACAAAAGGGTGAAGGCGGCGCACCACTTCCCACCCGCGCAGCTCCTTGTTTAAGTGTTGCCCCCTGCGCGTAAAAGGAGGCCCCCTTGCCCACCTGCAGCCCCTCCCAGTGTGTGCCCTAGCAGCGTGCAGGGCACACAATGGGGGGTGTGCACCGCCTCTCGTTCGTGCATGACCCCCCCCCCCCCCCAGGCGCACCGTTTGTGTGCAACCATTTGCCCAGAAAACGGTTGCGTGAGGGGGCGGCGCACCTCCTCCCGTTCACGCGGACCCCCCCGCTCGGTTTGTGCACCCCCACCCCCCGTTCGCGCGGACACCCCGTTTGCATGTCCCCACTTCCCACTCCACACCCCATCCGTTCGCACGTCGCTCCTGCGCACAGACTATGGGTGGGAGGGGGGCGCCGCTCCGGATGTGCGCAGAAACGGGGGCGAGCGGCGAAGGGGGGGGGGGGGGTTCCGCGTGATCTCCCGTTTGCGTAAATGGGTGCGGCAGCGGTGGGAGCAGTCCCACGCGGACTCATCCTGTTTGAGCGTATGAATGAGGTCGGAGGGAGAAAGTGGGGGGGCTTACCTTTCCCGCGCCCCCTTCATGCGCAAATGGGGGTAGGAGGCCAAAGGGGTAGGGTATGCCCCTACCCCGTGCGGCCCCGTTCGCGCGCAAATGGAGCAAAGGGGAGGGGCATCTGTAAATGCAGTAGGTGTTCAGAGCTGTTCGGAGCTGTTCAAGGACACTCCGAACAGCTCTGAACAGCTCTGAACACCTAGTTGCGTTTACAGATGGGGGGGTCTTGGCCCACATGGCCCCCCGCTCGTGTGCCCTGTCTACGCACGAACAGGGGTGGAGGGGGGAGGGCAAAGGGAAGGGGGTGGGGGCGGGAAAGAGGGGGGAGGCACAAGGGAGGGTCCTGAGGGGGTGGGCAAAGGGGGAGGCGCAACACAGGGGGTGTGTTGTTACGATCACCCAGATCATTCAACAAGATGGCAAGGGACTGGAATACTGGACCGGGCGCTGACTGAGCGCAAGAGCGTCGAGCTTCAAGGAGATGAGAGGAGAAGTGGGCTATATTATGGAAAGACCAAGATGGGGACTCTACACTGTAAACTACACGTCTTATATACATTCTACTGGCTCTTTGCCAGCGCATCAGTCTTGCTGGCAGTTAGTGCCAGCACATCAGTACTATGTGTCAGAAGAGGCTAGAACACAGAAGAAGTCGAGGTGAAACACAGAACAGTATGGTAGAAAGATCAGATAAGCTGATCTCTAGATATAACATGTCTGGAATACGAGGCATCAATCCGAATCGGGAACGCTTACGTGGTGTCATGTCGTGTGATCACGACACGTGTGCGGTGATGCATGGAGGCACGTGTGCACCCCTTTACACCCCGCTCTCTGCACGTGGCCAACAGGGCACGCAGAAAGGGGGGCATAAGGGATTCAGAAGGGCACGCAGGGGACACAGGGGGCGGGGGTGTTGTGGAAAGGAGAGTGTGGGAAAAGGGGACTGTTTGTTGCGATACACAAACGTGTTGTTCACGTGTTGTTTGGTTTTATTTTTATCTATTGTGATTTGTAATATTTACTCTGCAAAAGAAATATCAAAGACAAAAAAAAGCGGAGTTTAAATCTTAGTGGCGGAGACACGGTGAGAGCGGACCGGTCCGTGAGAACAGTGCATTTGGGCAAAGACTGTTACTAAGCCCAGGCGGGCGCGGGTCGTCCCTGAAACTCACACCAAAACATTGACATTCTGGAGCGAGAGTGGATGCGTGTAGTGCGCGTCAACAGATCAGGAACAGCAACATTACACTCATATGTCGGACCGCCCCCACCCTCAGATGCTAACTTAGTATTATCAGAAAACTTGGACTGAGCTTACCTGTTCTCAGACAACTATTTTTTCAGGGTGGCAGCTCGTTGCACCAGCTCCCTGAGATGCTGCAGTCTCAGAACTCTGTCCTCGTGGAAGTGGGCAGGACAGGGAAAGAGGGTATAGAGCATATGTACAAATCATTCCCCTAGTCTCGGCTGCCAGACTGGCAGCCACCCAGAATCCCAGAGAATGATCAGATATCTCTCTGCTGATGCCGCTCCATTGATCACGCGGCATCTGTGAGGTTCCTAAATCCTTATCATTGATTTGTGAGGCTGGTGTGAGGCATCGAAGCTTGAGCGCTTGAGCGCTTGATCTTAGACGAGTCTGCAAAGGGGAATTCTGCTCAGCCTGAATTACATCGGTGATGGAGACAACTCCCACATGGCCCCGGAAGTGCATGTTGTTACCCTTCTTAGAATAGCTCACACGAGACCCCCCTTACAGAGACCCTTTCTGTTAACTATTTGAGATCTCATATATTACCCCAGTATACCCACGGTGCTTGCTCTGTTTGACCAATTTCCAACCAATTTCCCAACGCCCTTAGTGTCCTCAACTGGCTCAACATCGTTGACGACATCAGGTTCCAGGAAGTTGTGTACGTAGTGTCCTGAAAAGTCATGCAGCCGGTCACGAGTAACAAGTGCGTATACACTGCTCTATGATAGTAGGATTCGGTCCCATTTTGTAGGTAAATTGATAAAATCATTATATTACATCGATGCAACATGTGCCCGGTCCTTCTCATAACATGAACCTTGACACGAACTCGACTCTGATTCCTACCACTGGAACTCTGCTTTTTGACCTCCAATCCTGCGATGAATGGACTTGTCAAGCATACACGGGTCCAAGTTGACTGGGCCGAGGAGTTTGGAAAAGTGCAAATTTGTCATCCAGGGCTGTGCACGACTCGATCTTGGACTTGATGCACGAGTTCAATGAGTTCTAATCCATCACTGTGCGGCACTGTGCGAACACTAAGTCTATCGACGCAGCCTAAGTGGAGCCCTCAATCTCAAAGTGAGCAACAACGACATCCTCATTGGTGGACACTGATTCTCATACGTCACGGTTGCGTAGTGCCTCGTCCCAGTACCCATGCCTGTCTTTCCTATACCGCTCAGAAGAATAACGATACGAAAATTGGGGGACTGATAACGGGCCTTCCTAGAACTTTGCGCTTTATTAAGTTATGAGGAACGTATTACTAGTAGATAGTGAATAGAAATGAGTGATGGTGTGCGCGAGCGATGTCGGCACAGAAGCACCAAGAGAAGCACAATGCTTATCAGGGGACACGCGCACTCAGGACAGAAGAAACTAATAATCAGTCCTATTCAGAATGAGAGCATTTATAACTAAAGGAGAGTAAGACTGTACACTACGAAGTTTTGTGCTCGGTGACTTGCTCAGCAACAGGGATGAGAAAATGGTCGGCCGATGGGACCAGGCAAGGCCCGTGAATCCAAACGTCGATAAACTGAGGCGTAAATGTGAAACAATCGTGCGGGTTGCACAGGCGTCCACATGGAATAGACTGATAAGAACAAACTGAAATAAAGTCTCACTCAAGGTACATTCCAACACACTTCTCTTTGAAGGTGTCAGATGTCACTAGTGCTCAACAGTCTGGATCGATGTGGTCAACTGACCGGCGACCACTTATTAATGCTCCCGGAACCAACCACATTATCCCTACTGCAAACAACAGACTTGGAGCTGTAGTTGCGTCTCTCTACAGTTTCTGGACCGCGCGCCAAGCTGCCATCAGCCAGAATGCTCAGTTAGGGGGACGTAGGAGAGACGCATACAGTCAAGGGGGGTGCGGGATTTTAGGCGCCCATACCCCCCTCCCCCCCCCCTCCCCCCCTGAGGTGGGCCCTTAGCAAATTTTTGTGCTCGGGCGCTTAACAGGCGCTAATACCCGGAAAGTTCCGGACAGCCTACCAAGCGACCGTGAAGATCGTCCTTGAGATCGTCAGTCGTGTCCTATACCGAGATTCCTTTGAACTTGGCTTGAATAAAATAGGAATCCTGACTTCAGTTTTGAGTTTTGAGCCTATTTTTGAGTGACGTTGAGGCCTTTAAGCTGAAGTTCACCTTGAGATTCACTAAGAGAATAAACAGGGGCATTCTGTACACTCCCCTTGTATCTCCTATCCCAAATACCCACTCAAACCGACAACGCGCCTATAACTGCGCCAACTGATATGACTCCCATTCCAACACCAGACGAAAATGGTTTTTACACTTGTGACATATGTTGCATGAAAATTCGGGTTGGTGATGGAGGCTCCAAGAATTTCTTGCAGCACAGGGGTTCGCCTGGGTGCTTGAAGGCGGCAAAGAAGAGCGACTCAAAGCCCAAGGCGAGTCAAACAAGAACAATACATTCATACTTCACGAGTGCTACACAGAGTGGGGCAAGCAGTAAGAAGAATCAAGCTGTTGCGCCAAGTGTTGCGCCCTTCATCACGCCCCAGGCCGCACCCCCACCAAGGTCTTCCCTCCCTGCGCCAGGTCGTGCATGCGACCCTCTTGGTGAACCTAGGACCACGTGTAGGGCTTCAGCACGCCCTGAACAAGGTGCTGATGGGCACGCATTAGCGCTGTTAGCCAACATCACCCGTGTAGCAAAAGAGCTGCCCTTACATATTCCAGAGGCAGAAGAACATGACGATATTGCACGTGTCATTTTGGCAGAAGGGCCTGAAGACCCAAGCGAGGCCTGGGAGCATCTTGACCGTGGGCTAAACTGGTTGCTGGGGTATGGTGTCGACATCGAAGCCATCGAACATCGTGTACGACGCGGACCCTTGGGTGTCGAAGGCTTAACCCGGTATATCCATGGCTTTGTCGTTGACTACGGTATCAGTGGGGGGTTGCTCAAAGGAAAGCTCGAAAGACTATTGAAAGTGATTGAATGCGTGAATCAGTACGTACTCATCCGACCATCAGAATGGATAAGTCGCTTACCGTGACTGAAAGGCAAGGACGGCGTACAATTGCCTCTGTCTCACCCGATCGCTCACCCGAGGTCTTGCCCGTCGGGGATGGTCTCTTGTCGAGGGTGCCCACCCTTTCCGATGCACCTTCCTCGCCTTGTTCCTCGCCTCACACGCAGTCTGTGAACACAGGTGACGATGACAACAACATTGAATATATCGGGACATCACCTTCGTACGCAATCGCCCCTGCATGTCAAGACCTCCCATCGCCACCGATTGCTCTGGGCCCACCTGTGGATGACGCGATTGACCGACAAGGCGAATCAAGACGTGTATCTAAAAAGTTGCAGTGCAAGCGACATGTTGTTAATCCACCACCTGGCCAGACAGGAATTGGCGCATACCCATTCCTTCTCCACATCGAGGAGCACACGGCCTGGGAGTTCTCCTCCTGTTCGGGAACCCTCCTGCTACATGCACACAGATGCGAAAACCACAACCTCAATGAGCGCGGTCTATGCCAGCCATGCGACATGTTACTATCTAACACAAAATTTAGAAATGTTTTAGTCCGAATCGAAAATGGCGTAAACGAAAACACACCATACAAGTACCATGGGCTAATGTCCATGTCCGAGATTGCCCGAAAGAAGGAGCGCATCATCAATTTGTTCCGTCTTCGGCGTACCAACGACGCAAAGAAACTTGTTGGGCGCGAAGGAACAATCTCCCTGCACCGCCAAGTACTCCTCACAATGTCTAGTGGGAAGATCCCTCGGTTGGATCGCGTTCTTCGTGTTGCCTCAGATCGTCACATGAGCGTTGCAGCAATTCTGGACTTAGTTCGAAAAGCAGCGCGTGGTCTCTATCAACCAAAAGGGTACACCAAGGAAGAAGATCTACAAACTCTCCTATTCCTGCGTCTAGGGGGTCAGCGAGTAGCAAATATTGCGCACCATATATTTAGGATCCCCGCCCCTTCCACCGTTCGTCACCGTACCATGATCCCACCCCTCATTTGTTCACCATCATACCCACACGCAAGGGATCTTGAGAACAATTTGGTAGCCGCACTTGACAGTTTGCTGCCCACACTGGAAACACAAGGCAAATACCATGTTGTCTTAATGTTTGACGAGATTGCGCAGGAGACACGACCACGATGGTGCGACTGGACAAACCAAATCTTAGGGTGGTGTCGAGAGCACACGAACGGCAGGTGTATGGACTTCAACAGCATCGCAGACGCGGAGCTGTTGTTCCAAGATATGGTAGACGGAAACGTGCATCTCGCGCATGAAGTAAGTATTACCGTATCCAGTTCTCCCACGGCTCTCCCTAATGCTAAGTTTGCGTAACTTCTTTCAGGCCACCGTTGGCGCGATCGGTCTCCTCTGTAAAAATTCTAGATTTTATAGTGCAAAACCGTTTCTCATCTCTGGAGCTGTAAGAGAGAGACTGCAGAAGACCATTCCAAACTCATCCAGACGGCACTCAACGCGATCAAGACCGTGAATACTCTTTCGAATGCACGGGTCGTCTCCATCGCCTCAGATGGCGAGGCAAAGCGGGGGAAGGCATTAGTGCTCCTCACTTTCAAACGAAAGCTTTCTCCCTCCTCGCCTATTTATCCCTGGCTGTCTGCATGTGCTCTCCTGGACCTCCATGTTGGCGACGATGACATTACTTGCGACAAAGACTGGAAACATGCTGCGGCGAAGCGACCACGCAATGTGCTCTTGCGCGAAAAGGGTATCTTGGTGCACGGGACGTGGATCACTCCTGCACTCCTCCGGAGCCATCTTCTTGAGGCTGGCCATAAACCCCAGCATGTCCACGCAGTGCTCAATCCGAACAACAAGCAAGATGTTTTACTGGCCTATACTCTTCTTCGGGACATCTGGAGTCTCCCTCGGCTCACGTCTGGTGCACCGGGTCGTATCAAAGCCCAAGATTCACTCCGTTTATTCGGCTCGATGTGCTCTCATTTCCTCATGCCGTATATCTGCGTCGACTTGTCTATCGGGGAACAGCTCGAATACCTGAGCTATGCGGCCCACCTGGCGTTGGTCCTTTATGTTCATGAGAAGGCGTGCAACGACTTCATCCCCACTGCTCTCTATGTCGACCTTATTATGATGGTCAAAAATGTTTTTTTTTTTGTGCGGCGAAGGCTAAGGTCGATACACCTAACGATGACTTCAGTATCGTACTCCTCGGCACTGACCACCTTGAAAACCTCTTCGGTTGCCTATGGACTATTATAGGAAATGATGCTAATGTCGACAATTATCAGCTTGGGTCGCGTCTGACCGGAACTATGGAGTGGGCAAACATTCTGGCTATGCACCCTGAATGGGATAAAGCCCCGCGACGTCTGCACCTTCCGTGCGTGTCTCGGGACTCGTCCGAAATTCCTGCTTCTGCAGACCACATCTCTCCACGTTCGTGGAGGGCGTCTCAGGCCCTCAGCTCCTTAACACCCCCTACTGTCTGGATTCGGGGCCGACGCAAACTGGAAGCAGACCACCCATTCGTCTGCGATGTCCTTCGTGCGGTTGAAGAAATCCCTGATGCTACACTACTGGTGCCTTTCGGTACTCTCCTCGTGCATGCGTCCCTTCCTGGTGATGACGTTGAAGACCCATCACACGACAATGAAGACGCTGTTTTGTCGGACCACCCGAATGTTCCCCTTACCGGCGAGGGTATGTGCGAACTTGAGGACGCCACAACCTCTCTAGATTGGGCTCCCGATCAACATTCATTCGGTAATGTTGTTGTTGTCAATGACAACACGGGCACGCTAAACAAATCTCGAGCGTTGTCACTGTTGTTCAAGTATAGTAAATCGACAAGTTCAACAGACCGGCTGCGAAGAGTCCAGCAGGAGGCACGCTTTGTGCAGTCAGAGCCCGCCACGCTCGTAGACGACGCCTCTGACAATCTCGGAAACGTCCTTATGGTGAACAACCCCATCGCTTCGCTTGTTTCTTGCAAAGAAAATATATTTCTTTGCATTGGCGAAATCATTGGTATTCACCTTGGGTCAAAATCTGTCGACTACTTACGTCTCGATGCTCTTTCCGAGGACACCGTTCACATCACATACCAGGTTTGCAGCCTGGTGTGCACATCTCCCGACGACAATAAACACGATGACGATGCACTCAAGTATGACTGGAAGACACAGCATCTTCTGCCCATCAAGTTCAAAGTCCCGGGCAATCTCATCCAGCCCATTAATCCCTCCTTGGCCATGCCTCCATCATGCGCGCCGTTCTACCTATTTGAAACGCCCACACTCATCGCCTTCGCGTCCAGCCTTCGAGATCGACTGACCAACCCCCAGCTAAAATCCATCCCACAAACCCTGCAAACTGACCACTTTCCCTACCGCGAAAGATCAGGTAAGAGCTCGTCGTTCAAGTTACTACCCTCATTGTGCTTCAGCTGATGCCATTCTACTTGTTAGGAGAGGCCTGCTTCATTGCAGAAGCCCTCTACGATGTGCGAGAGTCTAGCATGCACAAATGCCCGGCATGTACACCTCCAGTCCAACTCGACGCAACCAATGGCCAGCGTGTGCTTGCGCACATCGCAAGCCATATACTACATGATCTGACGGTTGACAAATCACAGGAGCCATGCGGGCTCTGCCTCCGACCTGCAAATATGTGTACCATTTATTTGACAAAGCACTCCGGAAGGAACTACCAGCCAACAGTCAAGTATATGGGCATTGTACCGTGCCCTAATGCGACTAATTTCTCGTATTCCGCTGCCATGGTGTCTTCCGATTCGGCGCCCTGCTCAAACGTCCCCCTTCAGTGCCCTTACTGCCCAGATGGGTCTCCAGCAGTCTGGCGGTACAACATGCGACAACACTTCCGACATCGGCACCAAGGCATTGACATCACAAAGCACGAAGACCTTTGGAAGATAACACCAGATGAGGCGACGGCGATGGCTGCGATTTGGAAGAACCGCCGTAAACAACCAAAGCGACGCGGCAAAGGGAAGTTAAAGGTCCCTTTGAAGCTTTTGGAAGCACACAGTTCTCGTAGGCTTTCAAGGTATGGAATACTTGCATTGACTTTCAACTCGAAACCCTGCTAATCACGTTACAAACGCTAGTTACATTGCACGAGAAGATGAGTCAATACACGACGACAAGCAAGACTCAGATGTCATGGAAGAGGATTTGGGTGGGAACGAAGACAGTGCTGAGGAAGACAACGTCAATGAGATGGTTGTGGAGGCCGATGGAGAACGCAAAGACAGGCAGTCAGGGTCAAACGGAGCAGATGGCAGTGGTGGATGTGCATTGGTGCCGAACAGTGAGAAATATCCGCAATCCGGGTCAGATTGTGCAGATAGTAGAGAGGGTGTGAAAGGGT
Source organism: Lactarius hatsudake (assembly GCA_024734325.1). Classification (NCBI taxonomy): domain Eukaryota; kingdom Fungi; phylum Basidiomycota; class Agaricomycetes; order Russulales; family Russulaceae; genus Lactarius; species Lactarius hatsudake. The sequence goes on along the minus strand of JANSJP010000204.1, from coordinate 29,003 downwards.
TGGAAGTGGTAGACGGGAGAGGCAAGTCGGCGATAGGGGGTGTCAGCGTCGGTCTGGTTGCAGAGTCAAACGAACGCACACCTGAACACAGTATATTGTCTACATGCTCCCTTGCTGCCAAAGGTGATCTCATTTCCACAGCTGCCACTAATGTTGGTGTTCCCGTGTCGCCACCTGCACATGCCAGCCTCACCATCGAACGTCTGGCTGGGACTGAAGACGATGGCCAAGACGATGGCAGCCTCCTAAGAGATGCCCAGGTGTCCTCATTCAGTCGTAAACGGAAGCTGCGCAACATGCATGATATTTCTGCGTGCTTGTGTGGGAGGTCTGCAGCACTGTCTGCAGGGCGAAAGGCAGACGACTCGGACTCCCTTTGTTGCAGAGTGGCTGGATGTGAAACAAAATGGGTAAGTAATAGGCATTAAATTAACGTATACTGATACTAAACCATACCAGTATCATCTCACATGTGTTGGGCTTTCATCCCCACCCAGAAACTGGACTTGCGAGGTATGTCTGAGCGATGCGGGTACGTTGAGGCGCAAGCGTGCATGTGTATGACGGTCGATAGTAGTCGGTTACCATATTTAGTAGGCACGAGAAAGTATTACTATATTTAGATAGGGGCATGCTTATGTAAAGACCCCCCCCCCTGTCCCCATCGCCCTTATGAGAAGAATGTACGTCCTATATCTCACTACAATCCCGCACCCCCCTTGCATACAGTTTAATATTCTTCAGTAACAACCCTTTGACCTGTGTCGAAAACGACTTCACGAGCTCTCCCGATGAGCTCTTGACTTCTTCCCTGCGATATAAGCCTAGTGGAGACGAGAATTACACACTCGCACTCCAGAAAGCGCAGAGCATCATGACTTCGCATTGGAGTACGGAAAGGTGCGGAAACCTGTCTCATGTGAGTTGAAAACCAACATACGAGATTGACCTTCATCGTAGAACGCCTGTCCTTATTTTCTCATCTGACGGCGAACACAAGTGCGGAGACGAAGCGATGTACGACATCTGTCGAAGCGCAGTGCGCCAAGGGTTTGTTGATCCGAGTCTCTGGTCACCTTCGCGGGTGACTTACAACACAATTTCTAGGATGCCGCTTTCTTTCCACGCCGTTTCCTTCGGGAACGATGTTTATTCAGCCATGCTGCGTAGGATGGTGAAAATCGCACAAGAAGTAGAGAAGAGTGCACCACGGAATTCCCTGACCAACAGCATCCCCTCTTCTTACACAGAGGCCCTTGACACGGTAAATGTCGTGCACTTTCAGCCTTCAGAAATAGACGTGTATTTCCTTAGGTCCGTTGTAAGGGCGACGTAGCCCTTGAGCGCGAATCCACTCATTATTCACCATCTCGGACTCGTCGGCCGGGCACGTGACCTGACTGCCTATCGCGGATGATCTCAATCCTCCACCAACTCGTGTTCAACGTCCCTCTCCTCCGTGCCTCGTCGATGCCACCCGCGTCGCCTCTTCGACCTCCCTCCTTCAACCAGTTAGACTCCTTGTCACCATTCTCCTTCTTTGCTTTACTCCCCCGTTTCATCTCGACGCTTGCCCGAGTACAGTACACACCGACGACGCCACTAGCGCCAGGGACTGTAAAACTTCACCTTACCTTACGACCGTCTGTCCGTCCGTCTCTCGTAGTCTGTCGCTATCCCTTGGACTCCTTTACTTTACTTTTCCCCACTTCTACCCACTTCCCCTCACAATTTTCGACTTAGCGTTTGCGACGACGAGTTCCCTTACTTACTGGTACAGGACGTATATAAGGGCTCGGTTTCACGCTCAAGAATAACATATTTTTCCCTGCATCTTATTCGATCCTCTTCTCTTCTCTCTCGCGTGAACCAGTAACAGTTCGACGGGGCCGGTCTGAATCGAAGACACCCGCTCGACCGTATCGACTCACCGCCTCCTTTTCCCCCATTCTAGTTATTTTCCGCGTCGTCGCTACGTGTGATTCGAGCTTCGCTCGACGTCTTCAGTCTCTCTCTCAGTCTCGGAAATAGTCTCTCTCTCGGCATCCACGATTTGGGCACTCATTCCAGCAAAGGCTCGGCGACAACTTCCTTCCTTTCCCTTCCTCTGTTTAGTCCCCAACTCGGCCGCACCTTACTCACTCACGCGCTTTCGAGCACGTACACCGTCTGACAGCGACATTCCAAGGGTTCGCTAACTCATTGACAAAGACTCGTGGTTCTTTGCTTTCATCTTAATTCATTTTTTTGGGGAAGTCTCAGGATACACATCCGTCTCGTTGTAGAGCATCGCGTTGGCAATTTGACTCCGAGTCAGGGCCTGTATTGTACCCGAATTTTCCAGTGAAACGGTGTTGTCGGTGTCGCAAAAGCGAGTGTCTCGCATCAGGTCCTTGATCAGGTCCAAGACCGGACATGACGTAGGTTCTTTAATAAACTCAAAATCGGACGTGCCCACAGTGTGGTCGAGACCTCGGATGCCATCTGATGGCGCATTTCGCGTCCCATAGATAATTGGAGACGGGGAAACCATTCGACGCTTCGTTCCAGCTCCACGGTGGCTCTCAACTTACGCCGCTAGCCATCGCGCGCTCCGAATTTGTATCCATTTCTCACTGCGGAAACAGAAGAGAGTATCGCCGACAAAGCACTGTGTATTGCTACCGCAATGCCGGCTGCGGATTTATAGCCTAAGCGGCGTTGGGGAAATGCGGGGGTGAAGTGGTAAGTACGGATGGGTGGGACTTACAGGTGGCAGAGATGTTCTATAAGTAGATGTTCTCAAGTCGACTCAGAGAGCAGGCGTGCCATATCACGAGCGATACGGGACGCTGGACGGAAACTGAGGAGTGATAGAGTCATGCTGTATCGGTGGGTGGCTTCTGTTCACCGTGAAGCTTGACGGTGTCCCGTGTCTTCCGAGTCAGTAACTCGTGGGTGATCGATTGTTATCAACTTGAGACCCATGCACGACTCGAAACGGCGCTTACAAACCCTCAGGCCTTCAGGCTTCATACGCTTCAGGTTCTCATTGGCGATGTGGTATTGGGGTTTGGACAACAAACCGCAACGATAGAACATTAGTCCCGTTAGACTCAAAAAGCCGCCTAGGCGCCTCTGCCTGGTCAAGTTAGTAAGTGTCTGTAAAGGCTTTCTAATCATTGCTGAGGGGTTTATCAGCGCTTAGATACGAGAGTGATAAGGATATTGAATGATGACAACGGGCCAGACTTTGGTCACCCGACTGGTCGCTACCATCATTTAGGCACAGTCGAAGTGTGGCACCCACATAGAGGCCTACGTAAAGTGGAGCAAATATACACGTGTTCCCCGATCTCGCCCCGAGCAAGTCCCGAGACTCGACTGTTATGGTGGTTTGTCTAGAGCGATCGGATTGTACACTGGCAGTATAACCGCGATCGCGTGCTGTTTGAAGGCGATTCTCCAGAGATAAGGGGGTCTCTTGGTTCGAGAGCTGACAACGGCCAGCGGACTCGGACGCCGAGTCACGCCACCTTCGCAGAATCATGTAATGATAGAGTGCAGTTTCGGGCGAGAGAACAGACGTTGGCTTATATTCAAGTTGTTACAGTACAGACCTAAAGTACAAGTTCACAAATAAGTTCGTGTCGATACCATTGATAATACGAGGTAATAAGAGTATGGCTCTGGCCAGGCTATATCCCATCTATAGGAACTGTGGACGTTCCGTGTTTTTACCGACAAGTATTGCAACATTGACAGACCACACTCAAGTATTGATTCGATCGGCGCATGTCAGCTGGAGGCCTGAGTGCTTGCTAGGCTAGGTTTCACATTCAAAGTCCGACCTGGAGAGCCGGCGAATCAATCGTCGCAAGTCACATTAAAAAAAACGGCGCTCAAGCTGTAGGTTCCTTACACTGGCAAGTCCAGAGCGTATTGTCTGGTCGCAGTCATTCCCACACATCACTACACTAAACGCGCGGTGCACACCGTGACAGGGGAACGGGAACACAACGTCCTGACTCATGTGCGTAACTTCAGCACTCTTCTGAAGTTCTCTTGGAAAATAACCTTGTCATCATAACTCTGGGTTTTCAAGTTCTTTGTACACTAGCACCTCAGTATGACGTTATTGCCCTATACCCACCTGACAGTGCCACAACACGGTGTTTGGGGTACTGATCGCCTATTGTCTGGAACATCGCAACTTCTGTGAAGGTATCCCACTTGCGCCTGTCAGTAACGGGGTTTGGAGGTATCATAGAGGGTTGATATGCGTCATTGGTGCGTTGTACTTACAATAATGAGCAGCGATATTCCCACACACCCAACGTTGATGCAACCCTCATTTCTTATCAAGAGCACCTTCGATTAACAGTGATACGTTCACTTTCGACTGCATTGAAAAACGGGGGCTATAAGTGCACTCGCATCGGAAGATACGGAGGTTAACATAGACCCTGAATTCATCATGTCCAAGCCCGAATACAATACGGACGGTAAGGTGCTTTATCATCAGGGTACGATGCTTGACGTACTGTTGTTGGGCTACCCATTCGCTCCCAATTTCACCTGCGGCTTGCTCACTTTCGCATCCAGTAGATGGTAGGTAACCACTACGTGGTGCTAGGTCTGTGGGCGATTTACTTTCTGCGTTTGTTCTAGCCAGACCCGACCAGCCTCAAACTTCTGAGTCCGATGGACTCAGCGACATACAAACCCTAAAGTCAGCTTACACTGTCAGTTGCACGAACCAGCCTTGTCTAGTAAAAGGGATGTATCCCCTTCTCGATTTGATCACAGAGCAAGGAAGCAGTGGCCTTGGTAATCGTTCCTTCCCGTCTATATGCCAGTGTTCTAAGCTCACAACATTTTAGTTGACAAGATCATTATCGCTCAAGAATCCCTCCAGGAATTTATAAATGCGCTTTCTCCCGGTGCCTATTCTTCTATCACAAAGGTCAACTTCAAAATACTGGACAATATTGTTCTCAAGCCGTTCGGAATCTATGGTTCGAAAGAAGAGATCGTGAGGTTTCTCCGTGAAATAAATGTCGTGGATGACAACACGTATGTGCTTCTATTTTTCCTGTCTAGGTGGCCTAACGCCGCAGGAACAGCTCGCAGACATTGCTTATGCGTGACAATGAATATACTGCTGGGAGTTCTGGGCCAGTTCTGAGATCGGGATTATATATTGTGCGCTCATTCGTATCTGCCTCCGAAGAGCAAGCCTATGTCGTATATTGGCCTGAAGACACAACTTGGGACGACCATGCGGCCTCGCCTGTCCAACGCAACAGAGTGACATTCATGCGGTACGGTCAACTTTCCCACAGACTTATGTCTCTAATAAATGGACCAATTTAGATACCTGAGCAAGCTATGCGATCAACTGGTTTGTTTGATATCCAATGAACATTCAAGGGCACTTGTATGGGGTAACGACGACAACGACAAAGCCGACGAGGGTGATGATGATGATGATGACGACGACGACGACGACGGCTCATCTGCCGACTCTGAACAAACCGACTCTGACCGGGTGTATTGCTTTGAGGTAGCAAAAACAAGGGATCAAGAGGAGAATGTTGCGGTTCGGGCGGGGTTCGTGGTACGCCATTCCGTAACGAGGTTATGTCACTTCAGTAACATAAGTTTCTGCCTGTCGGAAGATGAACCTTCACTCCCTTGCTAATCAGGCTCTGCCACCCGAGTCAGACATCGATCCAAGGCCGTTATGTCCAGCGCTGCTTCATGGGGAGAAAGTGCAAGGTTTTATGACGGCCACCTTTGTGCCAACGACTCGGACGAAGGTCGTGGGGCCAGTTGTATTTACCCACGATCGTCAGACCGCCGACCAGATAAGGCTTCGTTTGTAAGCGTTTGTATCATCCTAGCCTGATATCGTCGTCTTGATCGAGTCGCCTTTCAGTGGAGATGGGGTTACGTTGTGTCTCTCCGAGAATTTAGATCGAATGTCCAGGGAGGCTTTGATCTCGACGTTGGACCTCCGCGCTCGGTTTCCAAAAGAGCACGAAGCCTGGGAAAGCGGTGAGATGGAGATAGAGCGTCGATTCCAGCAGATCATTTCACAGCGGAAAGCGGAGATACATGCAAAATTCGAGCAAGACTTTGAAAGCATGCAGGTCAAAGTGCAGAGGGCTGTCATCAGCGAGTTGTTAAAGACATTTCCGTGAGCACCGACTACCGCTCGGAGCGCTATCCCGTCATAACTGATAATAGGTCACTTCAACGCGAGAGAGTTCTACACGAGATGTGTTCTGCCGAACCGACGGACCCCAAAGGTGACTTTACGGAAAGTAAGGGTGTCGATCTACTTTCTCAGCGCGGATGGTTATGACATAAGCCGCAGATGCGCTCCGCGATCTTCTCCTCGTTTATCCACAAACGGAGCAGACGTTGTGCGATATACGTGCCGAGCTCGGGAGTTGCTTGAGAGCCCCTGAATTTCAGTTCAAGAAGAAACGTATGACGTTCCTTCGTCTTCTGAACTCGGACTTGCAGGATAGGAATGGTCTAAGCGCAGACTTGACCCGGTCCGTGGCAGATGCTGTCCTTGGTAAGCAGGACGAGAGGAGCGCCTTGGCAGCTCTCGAAATATTTGGAAAGGACAACAAAGGCGTCTTTTCGTGGCTACCAAATCTCTTCAGGTCACGGGGTAAAGAGGGGTTGTGGGAAAGCGCCAGTAGACATGCGTCGTCGGTGCCAGATTCTCACTTCCTTTCGGAGCTCAAGTCTACTCCGGTCGATCATTATCTACATGAGGCTGCGATTGGCGTCGAGGAAACCGCCTACGCTTTGCTTACAAATCAGTTCCAAACCTTGGTGTCTAGTGTCAATCAACAAATACTTTCAACGCAAAGAACGGAATGTGACAGGCAAGTTCGACGAGAAGTTGGCACAGAGGAAGTTGGTGAAGTACAGATGCTGTGGTCCAAGTTCGTCCATCAAGTTAGAGACCTATCTGCACAGCGCTCTACATCGTACGTCTCCATTGTCCCCATTGTGCCAAAATGCACCGATAACCTAGCGTGCTGTAGGCGTAAGATTGTCTTCATCGACTACTTCAAAGTCAGGAACTTGAAATCATTCTCCCGAGGTTTATTCGGATAGTTCTTTCCGCGCTGGGTGTGTCTCATATCCAAACAGATACTTACGATATCGGTGGCCGGCAAGAACCTCTACGAGAAGATGAGACAGAATATCGTATTCATCTCCTACACCTACGCGCAGACGAGAGACAGAAAGTGCAACTCGACCCATCCTACGTACCGACACCTATACTTGAGGGACGACTTACTCATTCATTCCGTGTCTCCTCATCAACTGTCGTAAAGTATGATCTCGGCTAATCTTGTTATCCCACACTTATCCATCTTACTCAGATATGCTCACCTTCTTGAAGAAGGCCGAATTCTATTAGGCCTCGTAGACCCTCACGGGGATATCGTAATCTATGTCGAGAGTCTGAGTCACATTGATGCTGCCATACAACGGCGATCATTCGCAGGGCGCTTCCACCGAGATAAGATTGGCGAAAATTGCCTTTTTGCCGAATCGAAGCGCATGTTAGCTGTCTATTCATCTGCCAAGGTACGTCTTTCAATTTCACCGTCTCCTTCGCTTTCCCGTCACAAATTCTCGATAGATGCAACTCCATGTCTTTGCGTTAGGGGACGAGCATAGATCCTTGCAAGGGATGGGATCCGCAATTGACCTTCTTCCTTTCTACAGTAATGGAGAGTCCATCGTCCATGCGTGCTTCGTTCACGGTCGCGACGAGATACTGCTCGTAGATTCCAGTGCTCAAGCGAGAATTCTCTCCTTGACGATGCTACAGCCTAAGTATATGCGACACTTCTCATTTTTCTGTGATTATGTCCAATTCATACCTAATCGCAGGCCAGCAACTCTACAGTTACCACAAGTGCCACGAGCGATCTACTCTTCCCCAGATGGGTCATGTGCGCTTGTTGTTCAAGAAAAGGATGGCGTCTCCACTGTAACGGCCTACCACTGGACGACATTTGCCTCCTCAGACGGGATTCCTATCACACTTCCTGATTTTCCTGTCGACCTTGACTCCGCGCTTCTTACGTCGATCGTGAATCGGAACAACATCCATCTCATCGGTCTCGACGTAACCTCGCAGACTTGTCGATCCGTCGTCCTGGACATTGCGACCAAAGCCGCGGAGTTCACGTTTCAAGAACAGCGTCCGAAGGCATCAATGAGTCATGGTAAAGAGACGGCTCATAACTGCTTGATTGACTGCCACTCGGAGGTCTGGACACGTTTCCCCATAGTGGCAGCGGTGAAGCGGCGTACGATAACTTCGTCGAGCGAGCGGCAGAAGAGGACGCTGATATTCGTTACTGACGACGATCAGCGCCCTTTTATTTCCTACTTTTCGGAAATGATTCACAATTTCACAAAGACGTCGCGTAAACCGACCGGCAATGTTCTCAAAGGTACTATGCTCTTAGTGCGGACCTTTCACTCGTTCGTAAAACAGTTCCTGTCGAGCGCAAAATCCCCGGTTTCCAGTTTCCGAGCGGGCGAATGGCTGGCGGATTTATTATGCCTCATCCCCATCCAGATTGCGATCACATATGAGAACAGATTTGTCCCGCTCAAAGATGGTGTTTTGTCTACTGAACTAGAAAAGTCGCTACTTGGGGCCGAAGTGAACAGAATTGTTGACAGCCTGTCGGTAGGCTGGTATGAATCGATTTTTCAGTCGTACTGGGCCTCAAAGGTGAGGCTTCTCTGTGTTCCGCCCCAAAATCGTACTCTGGCTTACTTTCCCGCGATGATAGCCCGTAAAGGTGGTGTCGTCGATGGGAGAGCAATCTGTAGGGAAGAGCTTCACCCTGAATCACCTTCTGGATACCTCGTTTGCCGGGAGCGCAATGCGTACTACGGGTTTGTTTTCTGGGCGTCCGTGACTAAAGATTATATTTGACCTTGCTTAGAGGGTGTCTGGTTATCCGTTTCTCCTACTGATGATGCGCTTGTTGTGGCGCTGGATTTCGAAGGTGGGCTGGATGCTACCTGTCGCTGTCGTTCCGTGCGATCTGAATTACGGAGAACGACAGGTGTACACAGTTTAGAGCGTTCGGTTCAAGAAGATACCCTTCTGGTTCTCTTTAATACTGCTTTATCAAATCTTGTGAGTGCACGCGTTGAACCCCTGGTCCTTATTTGGAACTTGAATGCTGATGTATTCAACTTACCCCGCGTACTAGGTTCTATTCCGAAATAACTTTGCCCTCAGCAGAGATATTGCTGGCCTCTTTCAGTCTTTCCAATCAAGTACCTCCATTTTGGATCCGGCGTCCAATCCGTCGCTTTTCCAGTCCATGCTTTTAGTCGTTATCAAGGCACGTGAACACGTATTACGTAATATCGTCATTCTTATGCCACTTTAGGATGTCATTGACTCCGATAAAGTCGAAGTGAAGAAAGAGCGAGTCTCACACCACACATAGTCCGCACTTCTGCTGATTAACCACAGATTCGAGCTCAGGTTTCAGAAGATAGTTGAGAGTGAACGAGATTCTAATTTCATCAGTCGCCTTCACGCGGGGAAGTTGAATATTATCCCGTGGCCAGTGATCGAATCAGAGGAGTTCTACCAGCTCTTCAGAAAGGTGAAAAAGATCCTCGACAAGCAGCCAACGTCCCACCATACTGCGGGGGGATTCTTGCTAACGTTGAAGACTCTGATGGCCAAATTAAAGGTTCGAATGACGCGATTACACGCCTGGGTAGACCACTGACCTGCGATTCGCCGGATAGGCAAATGATTGGGGAGCCATGTCGCGTGCGTTCGCTTAAGTTTTAAGAAACTCTCCACCTCTCATGTCTCCATTTAAGAAACTATGGCCATACACCGCGCGGATTGCCTCCTTACAATCTTACCTAACGCATTGGAGACTGGATTGTCTGAAATCGAACCCGAGCCAGTCCCGCTGAAGGTACGCGTCGAGTCAATGCAGCGGTACGTCCAACTAAAAAATGCTAGAATTTCGACACGGACGTTGTAATCGGAGCGGAGGATACAAAAGCGCGATTCGTGCTTCCGGGTCCATACTCCCCTGTGGCTGACCACGAGGGTCTTCTTACGACTCTTCGTAATTCCTGGGATCAGACAATAAAAAGACAGCACCTCGACGACTCCCAGTGGCACTCAGGTCTCGTGCAGTACTTGACTCACCTCGTCGACCTGCGGGTAGCTCACGTTGAGAACTGGCTCCAGTCAAATGTGCAGCGATTTGAAGGGGGGCACGCGAGTATCGAGGAGCTACGCCGAATATTCGACAGTGCTGTTATAGATCTACGGGCCAGCGTCGAACTCTGTCGGTCGCAGTGCAGTTCTTGCAACCTGATTTGTGTCCAGACTCGTTCACACAAAGACAAGCACAACTGCTCGACCAACCATAGGTGTATTCATGGTTGTTCCTTCTGCGAACGCGACGCTCTCCCAACACTGCCCTGTGGTCAAAGGTGCGCCAGTTCGAGCCAGATTCTGCGATCGACTTAGCTGACCTATCATGGTCAAGCGCGGATCACCCAGGAGATCATATGTGAGTGCAGGGCGCATCATTCCTTGCGGTGTTCTTCCGCCAACATCACACTAGCTGCAAAGTTGGGATTCATTTATGTGGAGAACCTTGTGAGTTCTTAGGATCACGGGCGTGTACGGAGACTTGTGTCAAGGTGACCCTGCCGACTCTCAAATCGCACGTATTCTCATATTGGTCCTCGTTAGCCAATCCAACACGACGGTAGTCACCTCTGCTCAGCTCCGGTCCATATGTGTGGCCAGGTAGGTCTCTCATGTTGGAATGGCCGTTTCTGTCGATGCGAAGTTCTATAGCCGTGCCGCTTGGCTGGTGTAAAGCTTCCGAACGGAAAGTCGGCTACGTGTTCTGGGACATGTAATATCCCTCTGTAAGTTACCATGATATCATTTCCCAACGAAGACATCTAACCCAGCGCCGCCGCATCACTCAGAAAGACTGAACACACCGACCACCAGTGCGAAGACAGAGAGTGCCCTGCTACATGCCAACTATGCAACCGAATGTGTAGTGGTGGTCACTTACATGGCCTGAAATCGGGCCAAAATCACCTTTGCGGGTGCGTCTATTGTTACCTTATTTTATTCTGAAACAATGTTTAGCGTAGTTCTTTAGCAAAGAACACTCTTGTAGCGCCCCATGCTCCGTTGGTATATGCGAAATTCAATCAAAACCTCACGCCATCGAAGCTATCTTTGTTGGCACATACGAAACTTTCCAATATACGAGGGTAAGCCTACTTTCATAGAAGGGACAACGATGACCTAAATCGCGCCTAGTATACACAAGGTTTGTTCCCTGAAACTCTTCGTTGTCCCTTTTCACGGGACATGTTCTAGTTTCCAAGCGCCTCCCTTGTGCTGAGGTGATCAAACCTGGAGAGGTCGAGCACACGGGTCCCCACACCCATAGCAATGACAGCAAGTCCTTCCATTATTGCGAGAGTCGGTGAGTCGTGCGCACCATGTCTCTTTCAGGTGCTTACCAGTTGACTCGGCGCCTTTGTAGGTGTATGAGTTGCAGTTATTTATGCACGCTTCCTTCTGGTTTGGCTTCAACAATCTAGTTTGTTTTCTAAAAGTAACATGAGCGCAGGTCATCATCAGAAACATGAAACTAGCCATGGATCCATGTCGCAAACGAGGTGGGTTGTTGACGATCCCGACGGAACAGGCCTCAAGATTGAAGGACGCAAATTTTCGTCAAATGACGAAGGGGGGACAATGCTGTGCAATATAGTGTGCAGGTCGATGGGAAGACATGTCCATGTTGACATTTGCCGCGGTCCCCATTCCCATAATTCCAAAACTCAGCACATCACCAAGAGAATGTCTCCTAACCCCGATCAAGCCAAAGACTGGATCACGCACGCACTTCATTGGCAACGAATGGGTAAGCCCGTCGCATAATTGCCTCGACTGACACTGCTTACGTCATTTCCAGGTTTCAAAGGTGACTGAAGGTGACTGGGGTGCGCGGTCCAACCTGATATTGATTTACATATCATCCTGCAGATCCGTACTCTAACGAAGATCAGGCAAATTTCGCAAAGTGGTATGCTGACTGCTTCGGAATCCCCATGATGCACTGTCTGATGTCTATATGATAGCGATGCATTGTGTCCAGGTAATAACATTTTCGTCGCGGTTGATCGTTACCTTACGACTTGCGAAGGTCCTGAACATACCACCGAAGTTGGTGGAACCAGTGCACAGCCGTCAAGCTGCACACTGCCAATTTTCCATGCGCCTCTCGGTACCAAAAACTCGCCTCCTGGTCCCGGATATGTATCGAATAATGGCCACCACTTCAGCTGCAAAAATCCCGCGCTTCTGCAACCAGCCTTCCATGTGTGAGTGGTCTGTCTCTGGTTTCCGTCGTACATATTTAAAAATTACAACAGGATATTTGTCATCGACAAGTGTGTATCCCACGCTTTCCTTAGGGTTTGTCCCAACGCTTTGAATACAGGTCTGGATCCATGTCGTGGGCAGATCAATCACCACTACCCAACGCCCCTGGATCAAATCTCATCAGATCGACGGCAAATAACAGACTCGGGGCGGTCTTCTCATCGCTTTACAGTTTTTGGATCGCCCGCCAGGCTACGTTTGACCGCGTCGGACAGTCGGGCGGCGGGTTTAGGAAGGACGCATACAGCTTGATCCTCTTCGATTCTTCACCCACAACCTGTTTCGAGAACGATTTCACGAGCTCTCCTGAGGAATTGTTGAGCGAGGTCTTAAAATACGAAGCTGGTGGTGATACAGACTTCCCATCTGCACTCAAGAGAACACAGGCCGTCATGACTTCGCATTGGAGTAACGAAAGGTACGTACCTCTGCTATGTATAACAAACATAATTTTTGCACAGTTCATGTGCGACGCTGATGGGCATCGTAGAACGCCTGTTGTGATTTTCTTGTCCGATGGTTGGTGCGAAATTAGCGACCAGTGTATCTATGACATCTGTCACGCCGCCTCAAGCCGAAGGTTTGTTCACTACCGGTGTTACTTTCCGACGACAGCTAATGGCGCAAACTCCAGAAAGCCACTTTCGTTCCACGCTATCGCTTTTGGGCAGAGTTTTCTATCTTCTGCATTTTCCTACGTAGTCAGGCAGATACCTCGCCATTCCTCGCTAACTAGGATGGTCGACATCGCCCAAAAAGTACAGAAGACCGTGCCGCAGGGTGTGCTGACGGTCAACATTCCTTCTTCTTTCACAACAGCTCTTGACCCGGTGAGGAATCGAATGGATTGTAACCTCCAGGAATGTAACGCTGACTTGACCAGGTCTGCCTGACGACGACGTTCCAAGGGTTTGCCGAGTCACTGGCGAGACCACGTGGCAACCTGCTTTCGTCGCGAAATACTATAGGAAAAGAGCCACTGATGGATGGTTCGGAAGACATGCACCAGGAACTACGTGCACGAGCACCGGGGTACGTGGTATGGTTACGACTCTCGGGGACATGTTGGTATTGACAACGAGTGGGGAACGACTGTGAAGTAAAACGGCAAAAGCGTGTGTTCTGGGGGCTTTTTTATCGAGCCCCTTTCAACTATTCATACAAGTACGCTACGTAACACGAGATTGTGGGGTTTTGGTAAATACATCCCAGTGGAAACCAGTGGCGCATTATATGTCATTCCTATCAAACCCTTTTGTACGCGGAAGCGGGAAAACTGAGAGGAAATACCTGAAACACGAAATACCCAAGCCTTTAAGCTAAGACTAATAAGCTTTAAGTGTCGCTTCTTAGCTCTTTGGGGACGGGACGGGTCCGTGCGACACCCGGATGGGAAGAGGGCCCGGTGCAAACACAGAGGGAAAAACAACGATTGCTCATTCTATCAGCTGGCGGGTATACTACAAGGTAGTGGGTGAATGGGAGTTACGGTTATAAGGTAGATATACATAGGCCATCACAGAGCAGACTGATGAATGTGGGACTAAATACACGTCATAGATCATTGGGGTTTGGCTTCTGGGTGTTGCTGGCAGGCAGTGTTGTCATGACCCGGGTCTGACCCCGTCATTTTCTGACCCGCGCCAGCTGACTATATTTTAGTCATTTAGTCATGGCGCGTCAAGGGGTACGTGGGAAGTTTCCCAAAAGGGAAATGGCAGACTTTGGCAGTCTCGTCTCGTCTCTGCGGACAAAGCAGCAGGTCACTGTGCAGCAATATATTATTTATCATCGTCTCTCTGGTACTTTCCTGGCCCGAGCACAACACATTATGGACCTCCATTTCCTCGTCCAAATTCCAGATCCCTCCTCTCCAGAAGTACTCCATTTCCGCAGGGACGCTCGGGTCTTCGGGAAAATGAACAGAGATTAGGGGATCTTGGTAGCAGCAGCTCGTTGATACCCTGTCCCTAAGCGCTAGGAAACAATCTAAGATTGCGCAGGGTCTAGGGGGTGTGAAGCGTCGCAAGCGGTCGCGCAGGCCTCCGCGGAATGCGAGCTGTCGCATGTGGGTCCGCGGCGATCCCGGACGCGTCGGTGTCGAAATGCTAAAGCTGCGCGCGAGTGCGGCGAGGTCGGGAACGAGAATGGGGTCGGTTGGTCGCAGGTGGTCGGAAACGGTCGCGCACGCTTCGGCGCGGCGCAAAACTTCGCATGAGTGGCCGCTGGGGTCGGGAACGCGTTGGGTTCGAGTCGCTAAGGCCGCGCGCAAGTGCGGCGTGCTGGGGAACGCAAGGGATGAACGAACCTCACTTAGCTCAAAAATCCGAGGGAAGAAGTCTGCTATTAGAAATCTAAGATTACAGTAATTCGCTGTCCTGTATACATAATAGCTTCAATTGAGTAGGTCAGAGCTCGGTGATGGACAGGTCCGGGATAAGTGAGAGGCCGAGTGTGCACAGAGCACGGGAAAGCGGCGAAGCGCGAGAACGCGGCGCTTAGAAAGCGTAGAGAGCCGCGGCAAGGAGCGCGGGACAGCACAGGTGAGTGCAGAGAACATCTAAAAAGTACGAAAACCAGGGTTCAGGGAGGATTTCTTGTAATTGGATGGAATGGTGAGAGGTAACCAGGTGAAGTAGGGAGTGTTTCTGACTTGGTTTCCGACATTGGGATCACCATCATCGTGCTTTGATAAGCAGCGTGGCGCTACCACCAATCAAAAGAAGAGATCTTATCTTATCGTTTCTCACGCTTTATCTGACTGACCCACCAAAGGTCAGTCAGGTTTGCATGACCCAGTTTGCGTGACCCTCGTGACCCGGCGTCAGCCTGACCTGTACAACACTGCTGGCAGGCGAAAAACCAGAATCAGTTCTTTGAGCCGGTTGAAACAATGGGTGGACTGATGGGGGCACGCAAGCTGCCCTGCAATATCCGCTCACTCAAAGACTAAGTAATGTTCCAAGGCGCCATCCATTCATCACTCTGCCTCAGACAGGCTAGTATTCAAGTTTGACCTGAAGTCAGTCCAACCAGGCAGTGCCAGCTCGGCCGCGAGCAGTGTTGTACAGGTCAGTGTTACGATTCCACCTTCGCTGGCACGTGACTCGCCATGTAGCGGTGCGACTGCCGCGCTACGTTAAGCAAGGCAAAAGTAAAGGTGAACTGAACCGGTGACACACCCAACTTAACGCGGAGACAAGTCACGCACTAGATGTGCAGTCAATGTGGAGGGCGTGGAACGTAGAAGACTTTGTACAAGTCTTTAACCACAGATATCACACGGCGGCACACTGAGTGTTACGTTTCGGCCCGGAAGTGGACACTGACGCTCGGGGATGACACCACGTCAGCAGTATATC
Organism: Lactarius hatsudake; assembly: GCA_024734325.1. Lineage (NCBI taxonomy): Eukaryota > Fungi > Basidiomycota > Agaricomycetes > Russulales > Russulaceae > Lactarius > Lactarius hatsudake. Next base: position 13,133 of record JANSJP010000204.1, on the reverse strand, counting down.
GTCATGGACTTATGGGATCAGTCAGCCGGGTAAGCTCCGGCGCATGTGATTGTGTACGATAGCGGATCGGATCATGACTCGATGTGACTCATTCCTAGGATAGCTGTACTAGGGTTTGCTCTACTTACGCTATTGGCTAGGATAGTTCGAAGCGGCGCTTGAAAGCCCGTGTGTACCTGTATAAGTAGTAGTCGTGGAAGACCAGGATCGCCATCTTGGTCTTCTTCAATACCACCACCTTCTCGTCTCTTCATCTTTTGGACTCTCCTCCCTGTGAAGTGAGTCACCTCCGGCATATCCCCTTAGACCAGGGATCCCCGTGAGCTTATCCCGAGTTCCCCTTCGTGGGCAGTGGACGACTATCCTGTTGGATCGCAGTACCATCGAGTGTTCCTTTACCATAACGAACGAGTCGCCAAGCCGTACGGCTACATTTACATCGTCGATCACCCTTCGTGGAGAACTATTGTCCTGGTCGAAGACCCTCCCGCCAACGTTCCTCAAGCAGAGGACTTACATGCCTTCATCGCATTGAACGGGGATCTAGCCCCTCACCCAGCTGAGTACCCAGACGCCATTACCAACCGCCTCTTCTATCGACCGTTTAGGATCGCCGCAACCAACGAGGCCTAAGTCAGGCAAGCGTCCGTGGTAGACGTAACATTAAGACCAAGATCCACCGTGGCCAATCCTAAAACCAAAGACCTCTGGGTGCCCTTCCGCCCCTACTACATCGATCGACGAGGAGAACGTAACGTCCCCAAAAGATACCTTCAATCAGCTTTCTGGAAGGACGACGCAGAAATCCCTGGATACGTCGCCTACTACATTGACCCACAAGACCGACAACATATCATCCCAGTCGAGTTCAACTTCGACTTTACCTGCTGGACCGAAATCCGTTGGAGCGACGCCAACAACAAATTCCAAGTCACAAAACCAGCATCATCCGCACTTAACCTCGACATCCGCCAAAGCGAAGTAGTAACCCGCGACCAGTGGGGACTCATCGACGGAGAAACAGAAGAACCAGCTCGATCCCCTACTCCCAAAACACCAGCACCTTCCCCGTCACTCGCAAGTAACCCCGAAGAAATCCACGTCCTCAAAGACGAACAAGAAGAAGAAGCCTTGGAACTTATCGCTAAGTCCATCCCAGTCATGAGCCAAACACAGACGATAACACACGAAGAACTGCGCATAGGCACTGCCCTATTTGACACCAAATACCCGCGTCACGCCGACCCACCTCCTGGGGGAGACCCCGGAGATGACAAGAACAACCACGGCGGAGACAGAGGCGGAGGCGATGGCCCAGGAGGAAACCCAACAGAGATTCCCGGCATACCAATGCCTCCACAACTCACCGACCGATTCGTCGGAAAGGAACCACCCGTATTCAAGGGAGAACGGGACAAAGCCGAAGCATTCCTAGCCCAATGGAACCGATTTGCGGGAGTCAACAAATTCAACCGCAACATCAACTTCCCCTACACCAAAGCGATGATGTTCCTCACTTATCTCCAGGGGGACCTTGTCGACGAATGGGCCACCAAGACCCAAGAATGGCTTGACAAACAACCAGACCAGGCCGACCCGTGGCTCTGGAACGGCGTCGAAATCGCCTTCAAAAAGCAATTCCGCGACAACCTCGAACAAGAGAACGCTCGCCTAGAGCTGGATAAGGGCTTCCGCATGACGGGGTCCGACATTGACAGCTACGTAACCAAATTCGAGAAAACCGTCCGTCTAGCTGGCTACCGTCTAGATGACCAATTGGTCCTCGACAAATTCACGAGAGGACTACCCATGGACCTCTATCGCAACGCCTACCAGTTCCACGACCCCAGGAATTACTCGCAATGGAAGACCGCCGTAATCGAGCAACAGAAGAAGTACCTTCACATGAAGGCCAGGCAAGACGGCTTCGGGCGACTTCCCACGACTCAGCGCCCCAAACAGCAGCAGATGCGCTTCCAAGCACCGCAAAGGCCCAACCAACCAGTATGGCGCCAGTACCAGAACCACCCTGACGCAATGGATACAACCCCAGGAAGAATTCGAGCCCGAGTAGCGGAAGTCGGCGACCCAAATCGCCCAGAGATCAACCATCGCGACAATCGCCCCCCATTCCCACCAAGGGGGGGATTTATCCAACGAGGACACGGGGGACGCGGTGTCTTTAACGCTAAGGACGTTACCTGTTACAATTGCGGACGCAAAGGACACTTCTCACGCGAATGTTCCCAGCCTCGCCAGCCACAACAAGGGTTTAACGGGCCTCCCCAAGGGCGGAGTGCCTACATCGAAGAAGTTCCTACCGCACCCCCAAGCGTAGTGGAGGAACCGCTCATCAACCTAGATGAGCCCGCAGCCACCCAAGAAACCGATACGCCGATGACCCTGATGATGGGTAAAATGGCGGAACTTCACAATCAGATGGGGGAGTGGATGAGGAAGGATTTTCCCGACGCCTGAACCCATCGGCCTGGGTGAGGGCTTCTCAATGTAACTCGCAGTTCATAACGCGCTATCGATCTATGCATGTTTCAGTTTCAATCCGCACGAGTAACTCAATGGCCGACAAACAAGCACTAGTGGACTCAGGAGCCACTAACAACTTCATGCATCCCAACTTCGCCAAACAAATGGGCATTGGGATCAAAGAACTAGAACGACCCCGTAACATTTGGAACATCGACGGGACGCACAACAAAGGCGGGAAAATCACCCACTACACCGATCTGAACGTACAAACAGACGGAAAAGTCAAGACAATCCCATTCTTCATCACGGACGTAGGAGGAGAAGACGTCATACTCGGATATCCCTGGCTCGCTACCTTCCAACCCAGAATTCACTGGGCCACCGCAACCCTGGACACGAAGCAATACCCCATCATTATACGAACAACCAACCCTCTCAGACCTTTCACGGCACGGGCAGCAATGGAACAACTGCGACAAACACTCGAACAGTGTATGGACCAACACAAGGAGCACATCCTCGCAGAACTGGAGGAGGATTCACTACCCATCCACTTACGAACCACGGCAACGGAATTAGCAATCACGGCACAACAATACACGGAAAAGAAGGAAATCCCGGACGAATACAAACGACACGCCAAGGTCTTCAGCGAAGAAGAGTCACACCGCCTACCACCCTCCAGACCATGGGATCATGCAATCGAGTTCAAACCGGACGCTCCCGACCACATCGACTGCAAAATCTACCCAATGAACCAAGCAGAGGACAAGGCACTTAAAGAATGGCTCGACGCGGAACTGGCAAAAGGATACATCAGACCCTCTAAATCCCCGTACGCATCCCCCTTCTTCTTCATCAAAAAGAAGGACGGAAAACTACGACCAGTACAGGACTATCGAGTAATCAACAAGTGGACCATACGCAACCAATACCCGCTTCCTCTGATACCGGAGCTTATTGCAGACCTAAGCGGCGGAATAATCTTTTCCAAATTCGACGTGCGATGGGGATACAACAACATACTTGTCAAAGACGGCGACCAGGAAAAAGCAGCGTTCAAAACGAAATACGGGCTATACGAACCGTTGGTCATGTACTTTGGACAAACAAACTCACCGGCCACCTTTCAAGCGATGATGAACTACATCATTGCCCCGCTCATCGAATACTTCGAACGCAAAGGAACCATCATACGGGCATACATGGACGACATTGGCATCGCAACGACAACAACAGAAGAGGACCACACAGAAGCCGTACACGCAGTTCTGGACCTACTTGAAGAACATGATCTTTACCTGAAACTGGAGAAGTGCACCTTCCACTCTTCCTCCCTCGATTACCTGGGGGTAATCATTGAAAAGGGGGTGATCCGCATGGACCCCATCAAAATTTCGGGCATACGTGAATGGCCTACCCCAAAAACCGTCAAACAGGTGCGATCATTCTTGGGCTTCTGCAACTTTTACCGCGCTTTCATCCGAAATTTTGCCACACACGCACGACCCCTCAATAAACTTACCCACAAAGATACGGAATGGACATGGGGAACAGAACAGCAACAGGCATTCGACAAACTCAAAGAACTAGTAACGCAAGAACCAGTACTCAAACACCCAGAACTGGATAAACCATTCGAGCTAGAAGTCGACGTGTCAGGATACGCCGTGGGAGCAGTACTACTCCAGCGAGGCGAAGATAACAAGCGCCACCCCATCGCATACTACTCAAACACCCTCAATGCAGCCGAACGAAACTACGACATCTACGACCTAGAACTACTTGCCATAGTCAAAGCCTTACGCAACTGGAGACAATACCTCGCAGGATCACCGCACAAAATCAAAGTATTCTCGGACCATATGAACCTGCAGTACTGGAGATCCCCTCAAAAGATATCGAGACGCGTAGCCCGGGAAGTACTCGAACTCTCTGAATACGACATAGAGATTCACCACATCAAAGGCACAGCCAACGGACGAGCAGACGCGCTATCCAGACGACCGGACTACGATCAAGGAGACCACGACAACGAACAAGTCACGGTACTACCCGACCACATCTTCGTCAGAGCAGCAGAGATCGACACCACGGAAGACCCAATACGACTCGGAGACACCATCACCGTCGAAGAAATGCAACCCACAAACCCAGTATACATCCAAGACGAGGAAACTATCCGACGATGGGTCGACCCTCACAAACTCAAGAAAATCGAAGGCACGTGGTACAAAGACGGACGACGCATAGTCACAGGAGATCACGTCGAACGAAGACACATCATTCAAGTGCATCACGACCCACCGATATATGGACACCCGGGAATCAGCCGAACGATCAAAATGGTGGAGCGATACTACTGGTGGCCAGGACTACGACAAGAGGTACAAGACTACGTCAAGGGATGTGCCGACTGCCAGAGGATCAAAGTCAACAACCGCCCCACACGCGCACCACTGCAACCCATATTCCCAAAACCAGAAGCAACGCCGTTCGAAACCATAGCGTTGGACTTCATCACAAAATTACCCCAAGCAGACGGATGCGACACGATACTGACAGTAACAGACCACGACTGTTCAAAAGCAGCCATATTCATCCCATGCCTGGAAGAGATAAGCGCGGAAGGAACCGCAGCCCTGTACGTAAAACACGTCTTCTCCCGATTCGGACTACCGGCGCGCATCATCAGTGATCGAGACCCGCGATTCGCATCCAAATTCACACGCGAACTGTGCAAAATACTCGGAATCGAACAGAACATTTCCACGGCCTATCACCCTAGAACGGACGGACAATCGGAACGAACCAACCAGTGGCTAGAACAATACCTGCGCTTTTGGGTCAACGAACGACAGGACGACTGGATCCACTATCTCCAATGGCGGAATTCACTCACAATAACTGGCCCAACGAATCTACGAAGGAGTCCCCTTTCAACATCCTTATGGGGTACAACCCGCGCGCCGACTGGATCGATCGACCTTCCCCCATCCCTCAAGTAGCACTTCGCGTCAAACAGTTCAAAGAGGCTAGAGCACGCGCCCAGGAACTGATGAGAAAAGCGCAGCAGGGGTGGGTCAAAAACAGAAATACGCCCAAGTACCAAATCGGAGACCTGGTCTGGCTCGAAGGACGCCACCTACGCACCAACCAACCAACCACAAAGCTTGCGCCCAGGAGACACGGCCCCTTTAAGGTCGTCCAGGTGATGTCCGCAGTCAATTATCGATTAGAACTTCCCACGCAGTGGAGCATCCACCCAGTGTTCCACACGGACCTCCTGACTCCTTATCGTGAAACTCCCACACACGGCCCCAACTATCAGCGCCCACCACCGGATTTGGTTGACGGCGAAGAAGAATACGAGGTCGAAAAGATTCTAGACTCTCGGCGCTTCGGCAGAACAAGGAAACTGCAGTATTTGGTCAAATGGCGCGGATACCCGGACTCCGATAATCAATGGGTCTCGAAGGATGACGTCTTCGCAGATGAAGCGATAAGGGAGTTTAAACGTTCAAACCCCGCTCGAGAGACACATATAAGCGCAGGGTTTTCTCAAGAGACGTCCCCATCTCCTCCTTCCTCACTCCCATCTACTCATGTCCCAATCCCCAGTTCAAGTCCACTATGTCCTCGACGACCTACTCCCCATCTCAGTCCAGCCCACTGTCATCATTCAGAACGCCCCGCCATCACCATCCCTGTCGCCTGCCCAGTCCGTTCAACCCAGCCCCAGTCGTCCAACTACCCCCATTCCATCCCTTCTTCCTTCGCCAACACCTACAGCAGCGGGCACACGAAGCCCGTCTCCGCAGGGCTATGTTCCCACGAGACCTCCGTCCCGTCAAGACGAAACTCAGGTACAAGAAGATCGAGCATACGACCGGTACCTGTCGCAGGAGCATTGCCCCCTCAACCAACATCTCACGTATGGGACTCACCTCACCACTACTCACGACGAAACCCCGCCGCTATGCAGCACGGACGGGGAGCCACTCACTCTCCCCCCATCGGAGAGATCCGAGAGACGCCGCCTCTACCGTCCGGAGGAACACAGTCCAGTTTCCCGATCTCGCGTGGAAACTCCGCCACCGCGAGGGTTTCACCACAACAGGGGAGTACACTTTATCCCCTTCCAGATTCGCGACGCTCAGGGCCGGTTGCACCCAGCTCGGTATACGCAGCTCGTCTTTACGGCGGACCCCTTCGTCCTCGCCTACAGACGAGGCAGCGACCAGCAATACGGCAAGTCGGTGCACGCCGCCCCCAACTACGACGAACCCACGCCCACCTATACCGACGACGACCTGGTCTTTCTAGACCAGGACAGCACCTACCGCGAGTCGGTCGACATGGCCTGCATGGCTATGAACGACCTGACAGTCACGGCGGAGGTCCACCGCTACCGCTGCCTTCAAGCGGCTATGCGGCAAAGGAAGAGGAGCTCAAGAGGAAGGTCGACGAGCTCGACAAGATAGGACGGATGCGCCGGGAATGCGTAATGCGCCTCCAGCGGGCCAATGCCATCAAGCGCATCGAAGACGAGCGGGACTCTTACCGCCCCGGAGTCGAGGAGGGAGCCCGGATTGCGCGCCTCCGAGAGGAGATTTGCCGTGGTCGGTCTGGTGCCCGATCCTGAAAAGGGGGTGATGTTACGTTTCGGCCCGGAAGTGGACACTGACGCTCGGGGATGACACCACGTCAGCAGTATATCGTCATGGACTTATGGGATCAGTCAGCCGGGTAAGCTCCGGCGCATGTGATTGTGTACGATAGCGGATCGGATCATGACTCGATGTGACTCATTCCTAGGATAGCTGTACTAGGGTTTGCTCTACTTACGCTATTGGCTAGGATAGTTCGAAGCGGCGCTTGAAAGCCCGCGTGTACCTGTATAAGTAGTAGTCGTGGAAGACCAGGATCGCCATCTTGGTCTTCTTCAATACCACCACCTTCTCGTCTCTTCATCTTTTGGACTCTCCTCCCTGTGAAGTGAGTCACCTCCGGCATATCCCCTTAGACCAGGGATCCCCGTGAGCTTATCCCGAGTTCCCCTTCGTGGGCAGTGGACGACTATCCTGTTGGATCGCAGTACCATCGAGTGTTCCTTTACCATAACGAACGAGTCGCCAAGCCGTACGGCTACATTTACATCGTCGATCACCCTTCGTGGAGAACTATTGTCCCGGTCGAAGACCCTCCCGCCAACGTTCCTCAAGCAGAGGACTTACACGCCTTCATCGCATTGAACGGGGATCTAGCCCCTCACCCAGCTGAGTACCCAGACGCCATTACCAACCGCCTCTTCTATCGACCGTTTAGGATCGCCGCAACCAACGAGGCCTAAGTCAGGCAAGCGTCCGTGGTAGACGTAACACTGAGTGGAGAACCAAGAGGACAAGTTAGATTGATTGTAACGCTCCACCGGGCGTTCTTCTAGCGACGCAGTCCTTGTTGGGTCCTAGGGAAAGGCGGCGACCTAACGATCACAGGAGATGTCGAAGTTACGTACTTGGGTGGCGATAATCTCGCAAGTGAGGCGTAACAAGGTTGCCCAGAGGATATGAGCAAGGAGGAAGGTGATGTATTGAAGGGCGACTTCGGCAGACAGCTCAAAGTTATGAGAATGGTACAAGTCTTGGTGGTGGACAGCACACTTTGACAGGAGAGATGAGGGGAGAAGAGAAGGGACGCCTGGCAGACAGCACAGACCAGCTAAGGACAAACAAGGATGATAGGCACCAAAGGCACAAACAGCACTCTATTGGCAGGCAGCCAAGTAAAGGCAGGTACAATGGGTGGTATAGTCCAAGAAGTCAAGCTTAGGTCTTCACCGACCATAAGCCCATTTACTTATACGAGTCCAAGGAGGTTTGAACCCCAGCTTGGAAGTCAGCAAACTCTAAGTAAGAATGAGTCACAACGAGTCAGAGATAAGAGTCGACCAATGGCAGTAAGGCGCAAAGGTATGAGTCAGAGATAAGGGAACGAGGCATACAGTCAGAGTGAGGGAGCCAATGGGAACACGCTATTGTATCAGAATCAAGGCACAATCGATGGGAGCGTACGAGTCATCAAACATGAGGCAGTCGAGGCCGGTCCAGGCACAAGCTCATCTGTGTTACGATTTCTGCCCTCTGACTTAGCTGTACGATTACGATACAACCCGGTGACTCGCACTTCTTGATTCTCAGCTCGCGCCTTGTGCCTCGGCGATAGGATAGGTCGTGGTGCGCTTCTCATTGTCCGCTGACCATTTCTAAAGCCCGCATGACCCCGCGGAATTCCCTCATACCATACGTAGTTTCTCCCTTTGTTTACGTTCTAGGACTCTTGACTCACGATCGCGCCATATGTTTGTTGCTCACAAACATCCTGTACTGGTATATAAGTCACGCCCTACCTAGCTTGTACGGTAGACTTGACTTCTTGTGTAATACCACATTGTCTTCGCCTCACGAACGACCCTTGACTCGCCTTTGCGCTTGAGTCTCCACTTTTGCTCGCCGATTGCGCTTGAGCCCAGCTTCCCTACTATTATCCTCGGTTCCAGGGAAACCGAGTGATACTTGTGCATCACCGAACTGAGTCTTAGTTGACTCGCGCCCTTCCGATCCCGTTGACTTACACGTGGTACACGTCGTACCTAACGCCCCTGTGGTGGCGTTACATTAAGTCAAGTCTCTCACAGTGGCAAATCTTCACAGTCGCTCCAGATCCCAGTTTCAGGCAGAATACATCGACAGATATAGTGACGACGAGCTTTCCGATAAAGTCAAAGGAGCCGTTGTCTGGAAGGAACACGAAGGAGTGGAAGGATACTTTCTCTTCCACCCTAACACTCAGAAGTACCGACAGGTTCACTATCTCAAAGAACTACGACAGTGGGCATACATTGATTACTCCGCAAAGAAAGGCCAGTGGTACACCATCAGCATAGTACCTCAGGCGCTCGGAGTTGGACCCCTCACGACTCAAACAACTCCTGGTATTGCCGTTGACGACGACTCCCCATCACCCAGTGTCTCTGTACCTACAACAAACCTGCCCAACCCGACGACACATTTCCAAACTCACGCCATGTCCCAAACCCAACAAGCCTCGGCTAGTACGACTCTCACCAGCGGTGGGTACTGGGGGAGGAGGAGGCACCTACCCGCCTAGTGGTAGCGCACCAGTACCTTCCGGTAGCGGCAGCGGTGAGCGGTGGCGGTGGCAGTGGCGGTAGGCGGTGGCGGTGGCGGTGGCGGTGGCGGTGGCGGTGGCGGTGGCGCCGCGCCAGGAGGAGCCGCGCCAGCAGCGCCAGCCCCCGGAGGAAACGGACGACTGGGAGGAAACCCCCCTCCCGAGTTTACTGGGGGTCAGAGACGAGAGCAAGGCCTTCTTGCGAGCGTTTCGACTCTATAAGGAGATGAAACCCCACCGTTGATCAGCTGTCGATCCCGGCCTCGCGAGCCATGACCTTCCTGTCGTACATCCGAGGCCCATTAGTAAACGAATGGGTTGACGAGCAGGCGCAGTGGTTGGAGGACCAGATTGCGGCAGGAGTCCTCCGACAAAACGAAGTCTTATGGACTAACCGTCAGAGACCGATTCGTACAGGCTTACACCGACAACATCCGAACAAACCAACCGCACGCAAAGCGCTCCAAACCCTCACGATGAAGGGAGGAGACATCGACACATACGTCGCAACGTTCCAGAACCTCGTCACGAAAGCGGGGTACAACCCCGACGAAGCCACAACGCTGGAGCTGTTCCAAGATGGGCTACCAAACCAGTTAGTAGTCAATGCTGTCCGCTTCCAGCACCCCGTCAACTGGGAGCAATGGAAGGCGGCCGCCCGGTTGCAACAAGCTGAATACCTCATTTTGAAGGACCACCTCGGCAAAGGAAAGCCCCAGCGCAAGAAGGGTGGACAGAGCAGAGAGCAGTGGGTCCAAGCCCTCAAAGGAACACGCGACCCCAACGCCATGGACGTTGGACGCGCCAGAGCCTCCGTGGCCCTCACCGATAACGACAAAGCCCGCCTTCAGAAGGAGGGAAGATGTTTTAGATGCCAAGCGCAAGGACACATCTCGCGTAACTGTCCTCAAAAGGGCGTGCGAGTGGCTACCACTACGTCTGCCATGGCGCCAACCCCCATGCCCCCGCGATCACCAGCCCCGACTCCCTCGGGTCCAGGTTTATCAGCTCCCGCCGTCTCTTCTTTCGCCATACAGTCTAGTCGCGTACTATTGAATGAAGAGCAGGCGGATCTACAGATCGCAGCGATGAAAGCACAAACCCAGGAGGTACGGGACCTCATGGTGGAAAAGTTATTCGGACGAGAGGATTTTCTCGACGCTTGAACCCTGCGGCCTGGGCTAGAGCATTAAACTTAAACGTGTACACTAGCAGATACCGATCCATGCGAATCCCAGTTCTCTTTAAATCTGCACATCGCAACGGCCGAACGACAAGTCCTCATCGACTCGGGAGCTACCGATAATTTTATATGCTCCTCACTCTTAAAACGACTCCAAATCGGAACAAGGGATGTCACTCACCCTATCCGTATTTGGAATGTAGACGGCACCCACAACCAGGACGGCGCTATCACGCAATACACGGATCTTACCGTACGAACGGGAAAGGAAGAGAGGACACTTCGCTTCTTGGTACGAACTTGGGAAGGGACGAAGTGATCCTGGGATACCCTTGGTTCACAGCCTTTGAGCCCGCGATCAAGTGGGGGGACGCAACGCTGAACGAAGAGTTCCAGCCGGTCGTAGTCTCGAGTCTTCACTTGTCAGACGAAGCCACGCCCATGGAAGCCTCCATTCAGGCGTTGGAGACGTATGACTTGACGAGGAAGTGTGGAGCAGCTCATGGATGACGAGCGGGAGCCCCAGATCGCATTCTTGAGGAAAACTACCACGGCTTCCGAGCTGGTGCAGCAGGAAGCAGCGAAAAGGAAGGAGCGGACGTTTGAGGAGATGATCCCAGAGGAGTACCGACGCCATCGAAAGATCTTCGACGAAGAAGCGTCACATCGATTTCCCCCTTCTCGCCCTGGGACCACGCCATAGACCTTCTCCCAAATGCCCCCGCCTCACTAGATTGGCACGGTCTACCCACTCGCACAGAACGAACAAGAAGCCCTGACCACATTCCTCAACGAACAACTTGCAAGGGATATATCCGTCATCTAAATCGCCTTATGCATCCCCCTTTTTCTTCATCAAGAAAAAGGACGGCAAACTCCGCCCTGTTCAAGACTACAGACGACTAAACGAACTCACGGTTCGCAACCACTACCCGCTCCCTTTGATCCCAGAGCTCGTCGACCGGATACGTGATGCACGCCTATATACGAAGGCTTGACATCACGTGGGGATACAATAACGTGCGAATTAAGTTAGGAGACGAGTGGAAAGCCGCTTTCAAAACCATCAGGGGTTGTACAACCCCTCGTTATGTATTTCGGACTCACCAATTCCCCCTCTACATTCCAAGCGAATGATGGACGACACTTCCGACCTCTCACTCTTACAAACGAAGTAATCGTCTACTGGACGATATCCTTATTGCCACGCCTCTCGACTATCCCCATCATCGTGCCATAGTACACGAGGTTCTCCGCTTATGCGAAGAACACACCTCTACATCAAACCAGAGAAGTGCGAATTCGAGGTACTCGAAGTCGAATACCTCGGATTGATCATAGGCCATGGGAACTTACGGATGGACCCCATTAAAGTGCGGGTATCCAAGAATGGCCGGCCCCGAGAAGCCTTCGTGAAGTACGGGCATTTCTTGGGTTCTGTAACTTTTACAGACGATTCATCCGAGTTTCTCCACACACTCGCATGACCGCTACACGACTTACCCGTAAGGATACCGCGTGGCACTGGGGACAGCGCGAGCAAGACGCATTTGACATGTCAAGCGCAGCATACAGCGCGAACCCACACTTATTCCCGACCTCACAAAGCCATTCGATTGGAGTCGACGCTTCTAATGTCGCCATCGGAGCCGTGCTTAATCAGCTTGGCCCGGATCAAAAACTACATCCCGTCGCGTTCCATTCCGAGTCCTTTAGTCAAGCGGAGCGCAACTACGATATCTACGACAGAGTATTGGCAGTGGTTAAGGCCCTCCGAGCGTGGCGCACCTACCTCGTCGGCTCCCCCCATAAAATCATCATCCACACCGACCACGCCAATCTCCAATACTGGAAAGAACCAAGAAAGATCAGTAGGGGCGAGTCGCGCGCGAATTCCTGGAACTCTCAGAGTACGACTTCCTCCTAAAGCACGTCTCCAGGATCAGGAATCGCAGCGGGTGATCCTTTGTCGCGAAGAGCGGACTACACAACGCACAAGGAGACAACAATGACATTATTGTCCTCCCTGTGGAACGCTTCCTTCGAGCGACGGAGATGTCTATGCATGATATGGACATCTGGACCCAGATATCGCAAAACCTTGACGAAAAAGACGTACTGCGATGGGTCGAGCCCCACAACCTGAAGAAGGTGGGGGGCTGTGGTGGAAGAACGACGCATTAGTTGTCGTGGGCGACACCGACCTGAAACGGGGGTATTTACCTTTTTCCACGATACCCTGCCATGGGACACCCAGACTATCGCAAATACT